>AWOL01S0008379.1:1862-17256 GCA_000715115.1 Nicotiana otophora
ATATATATATATATATATATATATATACACACACACACACACACATGCAGAATATAGTAGGGCGAGCCGGCAAGGCTACTATGGACAACTACATTTCCAAGACTGGAAGCCGACAAGGCCACATACTATCCAACTATATATAATTGTCTATAGACCTATAATAGAGTGTACAACTGTATAAAGGACGGGACTGGGCCCCGTCATACCCATATGTATACAAACACATCGTACCAAAACTCAAAGCAGCTCCGGATCAAATGGAGCACACCAACTCTCACTGATCAAGGATCTTAAGAAGGGGGACCTTCAGCCTGTCTTCATGCACCTGCGGGCATGAAACACAGCGCCCCCAGGCAAAAGGGACGTCAGTACGAATAATGTACCGAGTATGTAAGGCATGAAAATTAGTCCACAAAAGACATAAGTGAAACATGGAGTAAAGGAATCCACCTGTAAGTCTAAATAACTTTGTGAATCCTGAAACATTTATAATGTCATGCACATACGTATAAATATCGTATCATGCATAGGTATAGGTGTACATAACATCATCAAGTCTCTGAGGGCATCTCATCATATCATCTCGGCCACTTTAGGTAAAATCATCAACATATACCAGCTAATCAGGTGGTGGGGCGTATATAACGCCATAACCTTTTTCCATATCCCATATACATATAATATATGCGTATATAACACCATCTTGTCATGGGTCAATGTACATGNCTCATATCCCATATACATATAATATATGCGTATATAACACCATCTTGTCATGGGTCAATGTACATGTATAGATGAATGAAATGCATAAGAAATACGTTAATAAGATTTCTCGGAATGTTATAAGATCAATATGCCTTTCGGATAAACTTTATCAACTTCATATTTTTCTGAGACCCGTGAGCAAAAGATATAATAATAAGTCACCTGGGGAATCAAGAACATAGACACCCTAGTACTTCTATGAATAGAGTCATTTATGAAAGCTGTGCATTTGCCCGTTTCGTTTGTATTGTATGAATCATGCCAAAAAGAAACAAGGGGTAGCTTTAACATACCTGAACCGATTCTTTTGACAAGCCCTCTAACACACGTCAATCGCGACGAAATTTGTAACGGCGAGATCGCAATAGGAAAAAATCCGTATGATATTCTTGAGAAAGGTTACACCGTACTCCCTTAGAATCGCAAATCTCACGTTGCTAAGTAGTCTTGTATGAATTTTGTTGTAGCAAATCATGTTGCTATCATAAAATCTTGTATGAGTTTGCTGAAGCTTTCTTTCCTTACATTGTAGAGATATAAGCATCTCCCTTAAGTGATTTAGAGAGGTTTTTAAGCTTAGTGGGTTTGGGCCCCACTTATGTGGTGACTTAGCCACAAAACTCTCTTAAATGTGCCAACTTGCTACATGAATTAAGAGTCACTAATTGGGCATAGCTTGCTGCCACGTTGGGGAGGGATTAAGCTTATCCAAATATGTTAATTACTTAGTTAATCTCCCACTAAAATCACTAATTACCACATAATTAAGAATTATTCCAAATTACTTAAGATACTACTCACTTTTAACATACCTTATACACCTTACTATCATGGATCATCATCATAAATATCAACAAATAGAATATTTCGGAAAACACAACTTTAGGTTCATTAGTAATGAAGGCTTTAAACACAATGGACTTCTTTCTAAGAAATGGAGTAAAATGACTGACAATCGAAGCACAAGTTAAAATCATAAACAAGTAACACCATCATTTATTCTTCAAATACTTTTCCCCAAAAAAGGGCAATGCACAATTTCAACTCACTAATATGTAATAACGCAAAACACATCAAAACTACTTAGAAAGCATAGCATTACTTAAAACAGCCACATATGGGCATCACTTGAGTTCAAAAGCTTTTAGGTAATTCTATTTTCGAAGTCAATTTCGGAATAGTTGAATCAAAGCTCATTTCATAACCTTTCCCACATCATTTCATTTTATTGGCACCATTGGCCACAAGTATAATTTTCATCCTTGGCACGTTGGCCACACTTGATACCTCCAACTCACTTATTTCACTTCTAACCATCTTTATAGATTATCAACAATAGGACATTTCCAAACAAGACTTTAGCTACACATATGAGCAATTAAGAGTCTTAAGCATATTGAGATTTTCACACACAATTTGGCATCATAGCTTTCATTTGAAATAAGACTCAAAGACATAGCATTTTAATACACATATAATTCTTAAACACATTCCCAAAGGATAACATAATGTGAGGAACATTCGTAACACGTTTTGAATACATAATTCTCGAATAAGGAGTAGGATATCAAATAGTTGGTCCTCATAATCCAATTATCCATTAACTTCACCTTCTTAGACATAGACACATGAAACACCGGGTACACGGAGAACAATAATAGAAAAACATCATACTCATAGTTTGGCCTATTTCCTTCAAGATTTCATAAGGCCTAATGTGACTGCACATACTTTACCTTCCTTAACAATTCACCCAACATATTCATATAAAAATCTTGAGAATAACCTGTTCACTTTCTTCAACTCTAAAGCCCTATGTCGAACACCCAAACTAAACCTTTGGAAACCTCCAAAAATTACTCTAAGATGTGCTAACTCGAATATGACCATAAAACTTCCTATCCAAAATGTTTGATCATGGAATGAGGTTTCTTCTTTGACATGTTTGAACCTTCAACCCCCATAGGTTACTATAAATAGGAACAACAAGATTCGAGATTTGGCTGGAATTATTCAAGAATCCATCAACGTGCCAAGAAGGGTATTTTAAGAGGTTATATTCTAAGCGACATGAGGGTGACCACCAATAGTGCTGCCATGATTAATCATTGTGACGAAATCATCGATTCAACAAATGAAGCATAGAGTTGCCTAGTAGGCATTGATAATGTAGGGAAAATCAGTTTAACTCGAAATGAGAATATTCTGGCACCCTGAATATGCTATGGGTTTCAAAATACATGAAATTGCATTATGCTCTTAACGGTAACTAGCACAAGGGATCTATGCCACAAGCCGATGAGGATGAAAAAGAAGTTGAACACTTGTGAGATTATTATCATTCTGATAGCTTAACCCTTCATAATAGTTGATCCTATATGAGAGGACTAGAGAAACAAC
Organism: Nicotiana otophora; assembly: GCA_000715115.1. Taxonomy (NCBI): domain Eukaryota; kingdom Viridiplantae; phylum Streptophyta; class Magnoliopsida; order Solanales; family Solanaceae; genus Nicotiana; species Nicotiana otophora. The sequence goes on from AWOL01S0008379.1 coordinate 5,031, forward strand.
AAACTTGTCTTTCAAATCAATATGCTCATCATAAGGTTGTTTAACTTTCAACCACACACGAGTGAAATCATGTATATAGGACATCTTAATATTTGGATGAAATCACGTATTGGTTAGAGAGAATGTACACTTTGTTGTGAGCTAGACATGTTTTTGCCATAACAACCCTCAAGCTGCAATACTAGGCCACTTCATGTACAACTACTATGCTAATANCATAGAGTTGCCTAGTAGGCATTGATAATGTAGGGAAAATCAGTTTAACTCGAAATGAGAATATTCTGGCACCCTGAATATGCTATGGGTTTCAAAATACATGAAATTGCATTATGCTCTTAACGGTAACTAGCACAAGGGATCTATGCCACAAGCCGATGAGGATGAAAAAGAAGTTGAACACTTGTGAGATTATTATCATTCTGATAGCTTAACCCTTCATAATAGTTGATCCTATATGAGAGGACTAGAGATACAACAAACTTGTCTTTCAAATCAATATGCTCATCATATGTGCCGGAATCTGAAACATCTGTCACGACCCAAACCGATGGGCTGCGGCGGGCACCCGGTACCCTTACTCAACCGAGTACCAACGTAACGTATCTTTTTTATTACATCATCATAGGTAAGTGGGCCAGAAAGGGCGTCATGAGATAAACAGAGTAAACATGAGGGTATACCCGACATAGAACGACCCAACCTGATATAGAAACTTATACCTGTGACAAACGGGCCTATAAGACTAATGTGATCCATTATATACTTAAAACATAGGCCGATAAAGCCATATAAGTATCCATATACATGACATATGTCTATAAGCTTCTAAGAGTACATACTTATTATAAAGGTCGGGAAACGGCCCCTCCATACCAAATAATACACATCCAAATCATACTGACCAAAGAAGCAACTCCGGAGCAAATGGAGCGCACCAACATCTTCCGCTGAGTTAATAGCCTATTTAGAGGACTCTCGACCTGTCTATCGGGACCTATGAGCATGAAATACAGCGTCCCCAGGCAAAAGGGATGTCAGTACAAATAATATACTGAGTATATAAGGAATGAAAATCAGTAAATAATAGACATGAGAGAAACATGGAGTAAAAGACTCAACATGTAAGTCTGAACAACTCTGTGAATCATTAATATTTACAATGTCATGCATATGTGTATAAATTTCATACCATGCTTAGGTATATGCATTCATAACATCATCAAGCCTCTGAGGGCATCCTATCATATCATCTCGGCAACTGTGGGAAAATCATCAACGTATACCAGCTGATCAGGTGGTGGTGCGTATATAACGCCATATCCTTTTCCCATATCCCATATACATATAATATATGCGTATATAACGCCATCTGGTCATGGGTCAATGTACATGTATAAATGCATGAAATGCATAAGAACTGCGTTAATAAGACTTCTCGGAATGTCACAAGATAAATATGCCTTTTGGATAACTTTATCAACTACATATTTTTCTGAGACCCATGAATAGAAAATATAATAATAAGACACATGAGGAATCAAGAATATAGACACCCCTAGTATTTCTATGAATAGAGTCATTTATGGAAGCTGTATTTTTTCTCGTTTCGTTTGTATCGTATGAATCATGCCAAAAGGAAAGAAGGGATAGCCTTAATATACCTGAACCGATTCTCTTGACAATCCCTCTAACACACGTTAATTGCGATAAAACACGTAACAACGGATCGAAGTAGGGAAAAATCCGTACGATATTCTTGAAAAGGATTGCACCGTACTTTTTTAGAATCCCAAATCCCACATTGCTATATTATTAAATAGTCTTTGTATGAAATGTTGAAGCAAATCACGTTGCTATTGCAAAATATGATCTTTGCTGAAGCTTTCTTCCGTGACTTAGTATATGTGTGCATTCATTTTATGAATTAAAGAGAGGTCTTTTAAGTCTTTGGGTGTGGGCCCCATTTATGAGGTGGCTCAGCCACATAATCCTCTAACTTGCCACCTTACCATCATAACTTATAAGTCATTAATTTGGGGTGGTTTTCTGCCACGTTTTGGGGGGGGGGGTGGTGGATTAGGCTTATAAAATATTATGATTAATTAGTTAATCTCCCACCAAAATCATTAATTACCCAATTACCAACATCATTAGGAATTATCTCAAATTACTTAAAATACTACTCACTTTTAACACACTTTATGTATCCTACTATCATGGTCATGTGGTACCTTGTATGGTACTAGTCCATAAATACGGGGTATTGTAGCTTGGACCATATTTTATCTCAAAATGTCAAACTTCGACAAAATTTATTTTCTTCGATTTTCTTACCTTCTCACCTTCACGAATTTACTCATCACTTGTTTGAAATAGCATAATACTTATAATCTCAATATAATCTCATTCCCAAGCTTACGTCGATTAACTTACGACGAAAGTTTAACGTACAAAAATACGGGATATAACATTTCATTTCCGAGCTTTTATCAATTTACTTATGGCATACTTTCACGTATGAAACATGGGGTGTAACATCATTGCCCCCTTTGGAACATTCGTCCTCGAATGTTGACTGACGAATTTATCATTATCATAACCTATAGTTCTTGCGAATACTTTAGTACTCTCCTCGCCATCTAGGCAATTGTTCTGTGAATAATTCCAAAGGCCAGGGCATTCCCCCCTTTAGGCCTCTTTCTCATACCACGACTTGTGGTCGGAATCCTTTCAATCTCGAACTGTTGCTATCTTCTATCATGCAGCCTGTACGACTCTGACCTTGTAAATGCGGTTATGCGACTCTTCTCTCCTTGTTCCTCTAGCTTTTAGCCCATCTCTAGGTCTCACTTTGTGAACATATATAGATCTTGACAAGATGTCCCTCTAGGCATCTATAAGTACACTGAAGTTCTCTGCTCGATACTTTGTTAAACTTACGAATATTGCTATATCTTATTTCATAAACCTGGTTATCCATCCGTATTACTTTACTGCATCTAGGTAGGTCATAATGTACCATAACTCCTACTTCGATTTATCATTACTAAGGTCTTCTACCAAACTCCAGGTTACTCTTAAGCTGTTTATCATATATGTATAAGTCTAAGTCCTTTAATGCTTTCTCATTACTGTTCATCTTAAGAATGACGACCTAATCTCATATCATACTTTGTAACTTTTATCCATCCATTGTTGATTCACCTCAATAATGATTTATAATCTACCACTAATAATTTGACCTTTTATGTAACACTGCTGCTAGGGCTCACGTCGCATCGAGGAACATTTGAAGTGATTTTCCTGATCCACCTGGGGGCGATACAATACTATACTTCCATAACCGTATTTCATAGCATCCCGATGTGATTTACCTTATGTGGGTATTTTAATCCTGTACAATTCATGAAATCATTAATCAATCGAAGGCCCAAACGTCATCCTTCATCTATCACAATTACACACTCATTCTACTACCAGGGCAGCATTCCATTTCTTCTAAATGCTACTAGTCTTAGACTCCTTTGAGTTCATTCAGGCTATACTGAGCTTTCTATAACTTAGAGAAACCACCAGTTCTCTTGTTTTCATGGGCTTAATCCTGAGGACTTATCGATTCTCGTCACCTTCTCACCCGCCCTTTCTTATCCTTATTCCTGTCTTCCTAAAACCTTGCCGCTTACCATACTTTAGCTTGCGATCTACACATATCTATTTATACTACTCACAACCTTCCTTCAACTTGCTTGCACCATATATTTCCTTATGTCATTCTGGAACATCAAGTGATACATCACATCGTCTCAAACTCTTCTTTACTCTCTTGACTAGATCTCTCGATACCTAGAAACCATAGGTTGGAAGATATTCCACTAACGACACCGCTATCATTCCTGCATACTGAATCCCAGTGCTTCTAGCCTTCTATCTGAAGTATGGACTATTCATAACCTTCTACATTTGAGTATCCCGTACGTTGTTCACCTTTACCTTACTTACCGTAAAATCTCGCATCACATCTTCTATCTCTTTCGTGACCTCCCTTCCATATAGGTATAATTCACATCCACAATTTGAAGCTCTATTATAATACGTGCACCTCTAGTGTATACACAATCCGATGGTAGCTCCATACTGACTTCTTATGAGGCTGGTACTCTTTTAACTAGATTTCTTGTGGAGTCGTTATAGAATATGATTGTTGTACTATCTCTCTTGCACCTCTGATATTAAGAGTGATTTTGCTATGTTCTCAATCATGATTTCTATAATTTTCTTGGTCCAATAATCAGACTCCTGATTTACTTGGTTGATATAACTCTTTAGTTTCCTCTTCCTTCTGATCAACCTTTATGTAGGCGTAAGCTATCTTCCGATCTACGACTCATGGTATTAGTTATTACTTTAGCCTTTCATGGGCGCTAGGGAATATCCGTGATACCATCTTTCAAAAAATTCAATCCTTTGTCTATGACCTGGACTCAATTCTTTTTTTTAACTTATACCGGAGTCTTCTACGGTTGTATGATTGACAACATATATGCTGCATGGATAATACTCCTGTTACACCCCATATTTTTGTATGTGGAAGTATGCCATGAATAATTGATATAAGCTCGGAAATAAGATGTTACATTCCACATTTTTGTATGTTAAAGTTTCGTCGTAAGCTAATCGACGTAAGTTCGGGAATGAGATTATTTTGAGATTATAAGCATTATGCTATTTCAAACAAGTGATGAGTAAATTCGTGAATGTGAGAGGGTAAGCAAATCAAAGAAAATTAATTTTCGTCAAAGTTTGACATGTTGGAATAAAATACGGTTCGAGCTAAAATACCCGATATTTATGGTCTAGTGCCATACAAGGTACCGCATGACCATGATAGTAAGGTGTATAAGGTATGTTAAAAGCGGGTAGTAATTTAGGTAATTTGAGATAATTCTTAATTATGTGAGTAATTGATTAATTATTGGATTAGTGAGGGAAAACAAAGTTGATTAAGGATTCTTGGATAAGCCGAAGGTGCCCAAACGTGGCAGTAAATGAAAGTGACTCACAAATCAAAAATGTGACTCTTTTGCTAAGTGATAAGGTGTCATATTTAAAGGCTTGGTCGTCAAAGGTGTGGGGCCACACCCACTAATACAAAATTCACAAAAATGAAGATACTTCATCTTCAAAGTTACGGATGAACTTCAGCAAGAAAGTTTATACAATATTATGATAAAAATTACATAACGTAACAACAAGATTACATAACGGATGGAATTCTCTTTCTCAAGAATATCATACAGATTTTTCTCCAACTTCAATCCGCCGTTATGTGTTATCGCAATTAACGTGTGTTAGAAGAATTGTCAAGAGAATCGACTCAGGTATGTTAAGACTATCCCTTCTTTCTTTTTGGCATGATCTATACAACACGAACGAAACGAGCAAATGCACAACTTTCATAAATGACTCTATTCATAGAAGTATTAGAGATGCCTATGTTCTTGAATTCCCATATGTCTTATTATTCTATCATCTCTTCATGGGTCTCAGAAAATATGTAAGTTGATAAAGATTGTTTCATGATATTAATCAGAGGTATAATGGTCTTATGACACTCCAAAAGGTGTTATTGACGTACTTCTCATGTATTGCATTCATTTACATTGACCCATGACCAGATGGCATTATATACGCGTATATATGTATATGGGATATCGAAAAAGGTTACGACGTTATATACGCACCACCACCTGATCAGCTAGTATACGTTGATTTGCCCACAGTGGCCGAGATGATTTGATGGGATGCCCTCAAAGGCTTGATGATGATATGAACACATATACCTATGCATGGTATGATATTTATACGCATATGCATGGCATTGTAAATATAAATGTTTCACAGAGCTATTCATACTTACTTGTCGAGTCTTTTACTCCATGTTTCTCTCATGTCTATTATTTTACTGATTTTCATTCCTTATATACTCGGTACATTACTTGTATTGACGTCCCGTTTTCCTGGGGACGCTACGTTTCATGCCCGCATGTCCCGATAGACAGGTCGAGAGTCCTCCAAGTAGGCTATCAGCTCAGCGGAAGGTGTTGGTGCGCTCCATTTGCTCTGGAGTTGCTTGTTTGGTCAGTATGATTTAGACGTGTATTGTTTGATATGGCGGAGCTCTGTCTCGACCGTTATGTTAATTATGTATTTTTAGAGGCTTGTAGATAGATGTCATGTACGTAAAAGATTGTACGGCCTTGTCAGCCTATGTTCAGTGTACGAGTGGTTATTTTTGTCTTATAGGCCTGTATGTCTTATGTATAAGTTAGTATTACATGTTGTATTCTACTTATCTCACGGCATCCTCTTCGGCTTAGTTATCTATGATAGTATGATACGAAAAGATATGTTATGTTGGTACTTGGTTGAGTAAGGGACCGGGTGCCCGTCGAGGCCCATCGGTTTGGGTCGTGATAAAAGTGGTATCAGAGCATTTCTGTCCTAAGGAGTCTACAAGCCGTGTCTAGTATAGTCTTATTTATGGGTGTGTCGTGCACCACACTTATAAGCAGGAGGCTACAGGGCATTTAGGACTGTCACTCTTTCTTCTTACTCTAGATCGTGTGGTAGAGCCTAGTTGTAAGAACTCAATTTCCTAAACTCTATCTTATTCATAATACGATGATGCCTACATCTAGAAAGACGATTGGTAAGGGATATAGCTGTGGAAGAATTGAGTCAGAGGAACTCGATTTTTGCATCCTGCTTATGATGGATAAATGAAAGGTCTTCAGCAGATCATGTGTGTACTAAGATGTGTAAGCCTCTTGATAAGGAACCTGAAGGCAAGAATATCTATCCACCCCTATGGTGAAAGGCAATGAGAGATTCAGAAGATAGATACAAGTTTGAATAAGTAAAAGAAGTAAGATGAAGAAGGGTGCGAGGCGTCCAGTTAATGAAGATTATCAGTATTTACAATTCAGGTTGAGAAATATAAGCATTCTGAGTTACCTTCAACAGTAACAGAGGTATGTACAATCCGCCACACCTATCTCAGTCATGCCCTATTGGGGGCTAACAGGTGTAATTTAAGAAAAGGACGGGATATCAGGATCCGGTTGGGGTTAAAGTAACCCAAAAATGGTGAATGAGTTGTTTGTGTTAGTTGACATTTCCAAAGGATATTGCAGATGTGCTAATAGATATCCTTGTGAGACGCCCATATGGTGCACTCTAAAATAGTACAACTAGATATGAGTACTACAAAGATAGGCACTGGAAGCCTGGAAGGGATAAATATTATCTTAGTGTGACTTCCGTCCCTAGTAAAGAAATAATGTTAAGCAACCTGAAGAGCCAATGGATGAAGCAAGGGGCGCTAAAAACAAAAGAATGTCTTGTTCGAGTTTTCAGAATAAAGTGATAGACATAAATGTTAGAGGAAAATAAGAAGAGAGTTAATGAAACATTATAAGTAATATATGATACATGGATGACAACGGTAGATCAAAAAGATGACAGTATTACAGAGTCTATAGTCAAGTGAAGGAAAATACGAGAGGTGACATGCCTTGAGGCAACAAAAGAATATAGATCATAAAGTCATATCCCCATTTTGAGAAATAAGTTCGTGACTCTAACATGATAATCATAAGGAAAAGTTAGGCCCCAGAGTAATAGAAATCAATATGGGCTGGTGAACAAGATAAACTAAATATGAATTAGGAACTGAGTGATTTGATAATAGTCCGCACCATGAGAATTTCAGAGATTGCCTTCCGGTGATAATAGAGTGGACGACAGAAGAATAATCTTTAAAGGTCATTCAGGAAGATGCTTTCCTAAAGCAAGCAACGTGAGAAACATTAAGCTTAAGGGACTATGTGTGCCAGTTACACTAAGTGTCACCATCGCGAGTAAGGGTCATCAATGATGTGAAAAGACGCCAAGGATAAAGAGGTAAAACATCTATAGGTAGATCGTCATAGCTCCAACACTTAGTACTCCCATAAAGGGGGGAATATGGAGTGATGTGTCATTAAGTCAGAATTAAGTGATTATGGAATAGTAAAGGAAGAATGCGATAAATAAATGAAAAAGGAATGAGATTGCACTTATTCAAAGCCAACAGAGATGCTACGATTCCAGAATATTATGCAAACATGACGTCAAGGAAAGGAAGTAAGGGTCCCTGCACGAAATATTATTGATAGATAAGAAGCCAGTGCGAGACGTAAGTTAAGACAAAGGAAAATTACTCAAGAAATATTACTCGGAATATTGATATGCGAATGGGCCAACGAATAGTTAGTAGTTGATTCAGGAAGAGCCTAGTTATGGCTAGACAAGAGGATACAGACAAATCAGCAGATCGTGCAAGTTAAGCATATTGAACCCCAACATAGTGAATCCAGTCTCGCAGATAATGATATAGTGATCCTTGAGAAATATTCAGATAGGAGTTGGGGTAGTTAAAGGTACCGTATGAGTATTACGGAAATAAAAGAGAATGCCACTGGGAAGACAGCCAAAATATCAGTTCAGAAGCAAACCCTACAAGTACAAGGGCGTGGAGTTAAGTAACTACGGATAATTATAGGCGAGGAAGGACATCAAAAATTTTGTCGGGTAAATGATGTAATAAGCTCGCAGCTTTACAAGAGTCAGAGGGTCCTTAAGTACTACAATGAAATACTAGCTGAGGAAATAAGGAAGAAGGCTTCAACCTAAGCACAGTGACCTAAAGAAGAAATGGTCTTGTAACAACAGTCTCACAATAACATTGTATGCACTCCATAAGAAAGTGGTACCTATCGTGGCTAATGAGTGGGAAATGAAACCAAAAGTAATATTCGAGACCATATGAATTGCACAAAATTTCGGCATGTGTGGGAACAAAGATGAGCTAAGTATGCATGTAACAAGGGGGCAGAAAGTCCAGGAAAAGTAATTGCTTACGTTTAAAGAAAGCTGAGAAGGAATGTAAGGAATTCGTCGATCAATGATCCAAAGTTAGTTTACAATCATACAACCGTAGAAGACTTCGATATAAGTAAAAGAAAGAATTAAGTCCAGGTCATAGACAAAGGATTGAAATGTTAGAAGATTGTATCATGGATATTCCATAGCACACATGAAAGGCTAAAGTAATATCTAATACCAAGAGCCGCAGATCGGAAAATAGCTTAAGCCTACCAGAAGGAAGAGGAAACTAAAGAGTTACATCAACTAAGTAAATCAGGAGTCTGATTATCGGACCCAGAAAATTATAGACATCATGATTGAGAACATTGCAGAACCACTCTTAATATTAGAGGTACAAGAGAGATAGTACAATAGCCATATTCTATAACGGCTCTACAGTAAAGCTAGTTAGAAGAGTATCAGACTTATAAGAAGTCAGTGTGAAGCTTTCACCGGGTTGTGTATGCACCAAAGGTGCAAATGTTAGAATAAAGCTTCAAGTTATGGATGTGAATTATACCTATGTGGAAGGGAAGTCATGAAAGAGATAGAAGATATGATGCGAGATTTTTAAGGATAAGGTGAACAACGTAGGAGATACTCAAATACAGAAGGTTGTAAACAGTCCATACTTCGGATAGAAGGCTAGAAGCACGGGGATTCAATATCCAAGAATAATAGCGGCATCGTCAGTAGCATATCTTCCAGCATATGGTTTGTAGGTACTGAGATATCTAGCCAAGAGAGTAAAGAAGAGTTAGAGACGATGTGATGTCTCGCTTGATGATCCAGAATACCACAAGGAAATCTATGGTGCAAGAAAGTTGAAGGAAGGTTGCGAATAGTATAAATAGATATGTATAGGTCCCAAGCTAAAGTATAGTAAATCGACAAAGTTTTATGACAAGAGTAAGGATGAGAAAGGGCGAGTAAGAAGGTGACGAGAATGGATAAGTCCTCGGGATTAAGCTCATGAAAACAAGAGAGCTAATGGTTTCTCTAAGTTATAGAAAGTTCAGTATATCCTGAATGAACTCAAAGGGATCTAAGACTAATAGCATCTATAAGAAATTGAATACTGACCCGGTAGTGGAATGAGGATGTGATTATGATAGATAAAGGATGACGTTTGGGCCTTCGATTGAGTAATGACTTGAAGAGGATTTCATGAATTGTACAGGATTAAAATACCCATGTAAGGTGAGTCATACTGGGATGCTACAAAATACGGTTATGGAAGTATATTATCGCCCCTAGGTGGATCAATCTAATTACTCCAGATGTCCCCGATGAGACGTGATCCCTAGCGGCAGTGTTATATAAGAGATCAAGTTATCAGTGGTAGATGATAGATCAACATTAAGGTGAATCAACAATGAATGGACAAAAGTCACAAAGTATGAGGTGAGATTAGGCTGTCATTCTTAAGATGAACAGTAATGAAGAAGCATTAAAGGACATAGATTTATACATATGGGATAAGCAACGAACGTAACCTGGAGTTTGGTAGCACACCTTAGTAACAATAAATCGAGGAAAGATTTATGGTATATTATGACCTACTTAAATGCAGTAAAGGAATGCAGATAGATAACCGGGCCTATGAAATAAGATATAGCGATATTCGTAAGATCGACAAAGTACCAAGCAAAGAACTTCAGTATATCTATAGATGCCTAGAGGGACATCTTGTCAAGCTCTGTATATGTTTACAAAGTGAGGACTAGAGATGGGCTAAAAGCTGGAGTAAAAAGGAGAGAAGAGTCGTATAGGTGCACTTACAAGATCAGAGTCGTACAGGCTGCATGATAGAAGGTAACAACAATTATGAGATTTGAAATATTCCGACCATAAGTCGTGGTCTGAGAAAAAGGCCTAAAGGGGGGAATTCCCTGGCCTTTGGAATTATTCACAGAACAGTTGCCTAGATAGCAAGTACATTACTAAAGTATTCGGAAGACATAAGTCATGAAAATGATAAGTGCATCAGTCAACATTCGAGGACGAATGTTCCAAAGGGGGGAATGATGTTACACCCCATGTTTTTGAACGTATAAGTATGCCATAAGTAAATTGATATAAGCTCGTAAATGAGATGTTACATTCCGCAATTTTGTACGTTAAAGTTTCGTCGTAAGCTAATCGACGTAAGTTCGGGAATGAGATTATTTTGAGATTATAAGCATTATGCTATTTCAAACAAGTGATGAGTAAATTCGTGAAGGTGAGAGGGTAAGCAAATCAAAGAAAATGAATTTTCGTCAAAGTTTTGACATATTGGAATAAAATACGGTCCGAGCTAAAATACCCGGTATTTATGGACTAGTGCCATACAAGGTACCACATGACCATGATAGTAAGGTATATAAGGTATGTTAAAAGTGGATAGTACTTTAAGTAATTTGAGATAATTCTTAATTATGTGAGTAATTGATTAATTATTGGATTAGTGAGGGAAAACAGAGTTGATTAAGGAGTCTTGGATAAGCCAAAGGTGCCTAGATGTGGCAGCAAATGAAAGTGACTCACAAATAAAAAATGTGACTTTTTTGCTAAGTGATAAGGTGTCACATTTAAAGGCTTGGTCTTCAAAAGTGTGGGGCCACACCCGCTAACACAAAATTCACAAAAATGAAGATACTTCATCTTCAAAGTTACGGATGAACTTCAACAAGAAAGGTTATACAATATTATGATCAAAATTACATAACGTAACAACAAGATTACATAACAGATGGAATTCTTTTTCTCAAGAATATCATACGTATTTTTCCCCTACTTCGATCCGCCGTTACGTGTTGTCGCAATCAACGTGTGTCAGAGGGATTGTCAAGAGAATCGACTCAAGTATGTTAAGGCTATCCCTTCTTTCTTTTTAGCATGATCTATGCGACACGAATGAAACGAGCAAATGTACAACTTCCATAAATGACTCTATTCATAGAAGTATTAGAGATTCCTATGTTCTTGAATTTCCATATGTCTTATTATTCTATCGTCTATTCATGGGTCTCAGAAAATACGTAAGTTGATAAAGTTTGTTTTATGATATTAATCAGAGGTATAATGGTCTTATGACACTCCGGAAGGTTTTATTGACATACTTCTCATGCATTGCATTCATTTATATTGACCCATGACCAGATGGCATTATATATGCGTATATATATATATATATACACACACATATATATGTATATGGGATATGGAAAAATATTACAGCGTTATATACGCACCACCACCTAATCAGCTGGTATAC
>AWOL01S0008379.1:19169-31775 GCA_000715115.1 Nicotiana otophora
ATATATATATATATATATTATATGTATATGGGATATGGAAAAAGGTTACGGCGTTATTTACGCACCACCACCTGATTAGCTGGTATATGTTGATGATTTGCCCACAGTGGCCGAGATATATATATATATATATATATATGTATATGGGATATGGAAAAAGGTTACGGCGTATTTACGCACCACCACCTGATTAGCTGGTATATGTTGATGATTTGCCCACAGTGGCCGAGATGATATGATGGGATGCCCTCAGAGGCTTGATGATGATATGAACACATATACCTATGCATGGTATGATATTTATACACATATGCATGACATTGCAAATATAAATGTTTCACAGAGCTATTCAGACATACATGTCGAGTCTTTTACTCCATGTTTCTCTCATGTCTATTATTTAATGATTTTCATTCCTTACATACTCGGTACATTATTGTACTGACATCCCTTTTGCCTGGGGATGCTGCCTTTCATGTCCGCAGGTCCTGATAGACAGGTTGAGAGTCCTCCAAGTAGGCTATTAACTCAGCGGAAGGTGTTGGTGCGCGCTCCATTTGCTTTGGAGTTACTTGTTTGGTCAGTAAGATTTAGACGTGTATTGTTTGATATGGCGGGGCTCTGTCCCGAACTTTATGATAATTATGTATTCTTAGAGGCTTGTAGACAGATGTCATGTACGTAAATGATTGTACGGCCTTGTCGGCCTATGTTCAGTGTACGAGTGGTTATTTTGGTCTTATTGGCCCGTATGCCTTATGTATAAGTTGGTATTACATGTTGTATTCTACATATCTCACGGCAGCCTCTTCGGCTCAGTTATATATGATAGTATGATACGAAAAGATATATTATGTTGGTACTTGGTTGAGTAAGGTACCGGGTGCCCGTCACGGCCCATCGGTTTGGGTCGTGACAACTCCGAAATCTTAAGTGCATTCATAACGTAACTAACTCTGGATCATTGATCAAATAACTCTTTTTGTTCCTTCTCAACTTTCTTTAAATGTAAGTACTTACTTTTCCTGGTCATTCTGCCACTTGTTGCATGAATACTTGGCATATCTTAATGCCCACACATATTGGAATTCCAAATGACCTATATGATCTTGAATATCACCTTTTGATGATTTTGTTTCTTCTTCTTCCCGTTCATTAGCCACGATAGGTGCCACTTTCTTATAGAGTGAATACAATGTTATCGTGAGACTGTTGTTATACGACCATTTCCTCTTTAGGTCACTGAGCTTAGGTTGAAGCTTTCTCCCTTATTTCCTCAGCTAGTCTATTCATTGTAGTACTTAGGGATGACTCTTTGACTCTTGTAAAGCTGCGAGCTTATTACATCGTATACTCGACGGAATTTTTGATGTCCTTCCTCACCTATAATTATCTCTAGTTACGTACCTCCCTTCCCCTGTGTTCGTAGGTTTGCTTCTGAACTGAAATTTTTTTACTGTTTCCCAGTGGAACTTTCTTTTATTTTCATAATACTTATACGACACCTTTAACTACCCTAACTCCTATCTAAATATTTCTCAAGGATCACGATGTCATATCTGCGAGACTGAATTCCCATGTTGGTGTTCACTATGTTTATCTTGCACAATCTGTTAATTTGTCTGTATCCTTTTGTCTAGCCATAACTAGGCTCTTCCTGAATTAACTACTAACTACTCGTTGACCCATGCTCATATCAATATTCCACGTAATCTTTCTTGGGTTATTTCTTTTGTCTTAACTTACCTCTCGCACTGGCTCCTTATTTATCAAAAACATCCCGGGTCGGAGCCCTTACTTCCTCTCCTTGACGTCGTGCTTGCATAATGTTCTGGAATCGTAGCATATCTATTGGATTTGAATAAGTGCAATCTCATCCCCTTTTCATTTTTATCGCATTCTTCCTTTACCATTCCATAGTTACTAGAACCGCTTAATTCTGACTTAATACCACATCATTCCATATTTCCCCCTTTAGGGGAGTACTAAGATTTAGAGCTTTGACGATCTACCTATAGATGTTTTACCTCTTCATCTTTGGCGTCTTTTCACATCATCGATGACCCTTAATCGCCTTGTGGTAATCCTTCTGTACCAAGAATAACAAAATTCCTTACTCACATGGGTGACATTTAGTGTAACTGGCACATATAGTCCCTTAACCTTAACTTTGCTCACATTGCTTGCTTTAGGGAAGCGTTTTCCTGAATGACCTTTAAAGGTTATTCTTCTGTCGTCCATTCTATTATCGCCGAAATGCAATCTCTGAAATTCTCATGATGCCGACTATTACTCAGTCCCTAATTCATGTTTAGTTTATCTTGCTCACCAGTCCATACTAATTTTTATTACTCTGGGGTCTAACTTTTCCTTCTGGTAATCACGTTAGAGTCACGAACTTATTTCTCGAAATGAGGCTATGGCTTTATGGCCTATACTCCTTTGTTGTCTCAAGGCTTGTCACCTCTCGTCCTTTCCTTCACTTGACTATAGACTCTGTAATACTGTCATCATTTTTTTTTATCTACCTTTGTCATCCATGTACCACATCTCACTCATAATGCTTCATTAACTCTCTTCTTATTTCCCTACTAACATTTTTGTCTATCATTTTATTCTAAAAACTTCAACAAGACATTCTTTTACTTTTAGCTCCCCTTACTCCATCCACTGGCTCTTCGGGTTGCCTAACATTCTCTCTCTACTAGGGATGGGAGCCACACTAAGATAATATTTATCCCTTCTAGGCTTCTAGTGCCTATATTTGCAGTACTCATATCTAGCTGTACTATTTTAGAGTACACCATCTGGGTGTCTCACAAGGAGGTCTATTAGCACATTTGCAATATCCTTCGGAAATATTAACTAACACAAACAATCCATTCACTATTTTGGGTTACTCTAACCCCAGCCGGATCCTAATATCTGTCATTCTCTTATACTACTTTTGTTAGCCCCCATAGGGCATAAATGAGATGGGTGTGGCCAATTGTACATACTTCTGTTATTGTTGAAGGTAACTCAAAAGGCTTATATTTCTCTTCCTGAATTGTAAATACTGATAATCTTTATTGACTGGGCGCCTCATACCCTTTTTTTTACTTGTTGAAACTTGTATCTACCTTCTGAATCTCTCATTACTTTTCACCATATGCGTGGATATATATTCTTACCTTAAGGCTCCTTATCAAAAAACTTACACGTCTTAGGACACATATGTTCTGCTGAAGACCTCATATTTACTCATCATAAGCATGATGCAAAATCAAGTTCCTTTGACTCCACTCTTCCACGGCCACATTCAATCTTTTACCAACTGTCTTTCTAGATGTAAGTATCATCTTATTACGAATAAAATAGAATTTAGGGTCTACCACACGATCTAGAGTAAGAAGAAAACGTGACAGTCCTCAATGCCCTGTAGCCTCCTGCTTATAAGTGTGGTGCACAACACACCAATAAACAAGACTCTACTAGACACTGCTTGTAGACTCCCTAGGACAGAACTGCTCTGATACCACTTTGTCACGACCCAAATTAATGGGCCATGATGGGCACCCGGTACCTTACTCAACCGAGTACCAACATAACGTATCTTTCTTATTACATCATCATAGGTAAGTGGGCTAGAAGGGGTGTCATGAGATAAACAGAGTAAACATGTGGGAATACCCGACATAGAATGATCCAACCTGATATAGAAACTTATACCTGTGACATACGAGCCTATAAGGCCAATATGAGTATATGTATACATGACATCTGTCTACAAGCCTCTAAGAGTACATACTTATTATAAATGCATGAAATGCATAAGAAGTGCGCTAATAAGATGTCATGACCCAAAATATCACCCGTCGTGATAGCGCCTATCTCAATACTAGGCAAGCCGAAAATCTCAATAAACCACAATTTCTCTCAAGTTTGAAAACAAAATAATTAAATTCAGCGGAAGAAATCTCTAAATTTCAAATATATCACTCCCAAAACCCGATGTCACTTAGTACATGAGCATCTAATCTAAATACAAGTCTAGAAAATACGGTCTATAATAGTCTGAGACCAAATACAATAAACAAGGAGATAGAGAAGGAGAGACAAGGTCTACAGCACAAGGGAGCTACCTCAAAATCTCCTGAAAATCAACTACGCGAAAGGATCAACACCCGCTATGTTCGGGAACACCTGGATCTGCACACAAAGTGCAAGGTGTAGTATGAGTACAACCAGCTCAGCAAGTAACAATAATAAATAAGTAACTGAAGATAGTAACGAGCTACACATTTATGATTCATTTCCAGTAATTCCAGCAAAGAATAGACATTCTATCAAATCTGACAGTTTAATGTCAAATCAATTTTTATACAGTTCCTGTTCATGTAATCCATATATAAAAATCTTTTAGAGATTTCACCACAATGACAGATAGCAATAAAGTGCAACAACAAATGGAAATCAAGTACAAAGTCTGAGGACAATAATCACTCACTGTGCTCCCAGCCCTCATCACGCACTGCGCTCCCAGCCCTCATCACTCACTCTCCATGGGTACACACGCTCACTGGGGTGTACAGACTCCGGAGGGGCTCCTACAGCCCAAGCGCTATAATCTGCATGGACAACTCACGTGTTGCACGGACAACTCACGTGCCATAATATAACTATCTAGATCCGCACGGCTAACTCACGTGCTATAGTATAATATAAGGATCTGCATGGCCAACTCACGTGCTGCACGGACAACTCACGTGCTATAGTTTCAATATCTCACAATCAGGCCCTCAGCCTCACTCGGTCATAAATCTCTCCAGTCTCTCGGGCTCTTAATAATCATGAAATCAGCCCAAACAATAATGATATGATTTATCAATAATAATAATAGAGACTGAGATAAAATATGCAAGTAAAAGCTGAGACTGAGTACATATAGCATTTAGCAGGCAATTCAATAAGTACGCGACCTCTGTGGGTCCCAACAATACTATCACATAGCCTAAGCATGATTTACAGTCAAATTTTATCAACACATAGAGAGCATATAGCTAACATCAAATTATTCAACTTTACAGTTTTTCGGGACAGACCAAGTCATATTCCCCTCGGTGCACGCTCATACGCCCGTCACCTAGCATGTGTGTCACCTCCAAAATAATCACGTGATACCAAAATTCGGGGTTTTATACCCTCAAAATCAGATTTAAAACTGTTACTTACGTTAGTGTGTGAAATTCTTTACTATGCTATGCCCTTGCCTCGCAAATCGGCCTCTGAATGTCTCGAATCTAGTCACAATTAATTCGTTTCGGTCAATAAAAGTCATTGGAATTAATTCCATAAGAAAATGCTAATTTTCCATAAAAATCCGACATTTTAGCTTAAGAATTGCCCATGGGGCCCACGCCTCGAAACCCGACAAAAGTTATAAAATCCGAACACCCATTCCGATACGAGTTCAACCATACCAATGTTATCAAATTCCGATAACAACTCAACCTCCAAATCTTAAATTTTTGTTTTTAAAAGATTTTGCAAAAATCTTGATTTCTTCCATTTAAATCCGAAAATAAATGATGAATATAACCATAGAATCATGAAGTATAATAACTTTCGGATATAGAACACTTACCCCAATTCATATGATGAAAATCGCCTCAAAAATCGCTTCAATCCGAGCTCCATTGCTCCAAATATGTTAAAAATGGATGAAACTTCAAAATATAGCTACTGCCTAGGTACTTACTCTTCGCGGTCACGGCAAATGCTTCGCGATCGCGAAGCACAAAAGATTTCAGCCCCAAAATTGCTCTTCGCGATCGCGGAAAACCAATCGCGATCGCGAAGAACAAACTCCCCAACATCTTACAGACAACCTCCAGTGTAATGGTCATAACGTTTTGTACAAAACTCCAAATTGCAAATGGTTTAACTTTCTGAAATCTAGACCTTTGGACTATAACTTTCATTTATTTCTCAGCTCCCAGTTCTTTATAGAGTTCGAGATATAAGTTTCCAAATTCAGCCCTATGCAACAGAAATTTCTAAAATCTTCCCGGTTAGCCTGTAGTAAATCTATTATAACCTTTTGTACACAACTCCAAAAGACAATTGGTTTACATTTTTTAAAACCGGACGTCAAGGGCTACAACTTTTATTTTTGGATCATCTCCAAATTCTTTATATATTGCGAGATATAAGCTTCCAAAGTCGGGTCACTGCAACAGGAATTTCCTCTACGCGATCGCAAAAAGGCTTCTGCGATCGCGATTCACAGTGCCCAAACAGCAAAATTGCTCTTCGCGACCGCGACCATTTGTCCGCGATCGCGGTGCATACCTCTGTGGCCAAAAACCAACAACTAAGAATGGCCTAGAAATGGTCCGAAACCACCCTGAAAATAACCCAAACCCCTCGAGGCCTCAACCAAATATACCAACAAGTCCTAAAATATCATACAAACTTAGTCGAAGCCTCGAAGAACATCAAACAATGCTAAAACCACGAATCATGCCCCAATTCAAGCCTAATGAACTCTGAACTTTCAAATTCTATATCTTGTGCCGAAATACATCAAATCAATCTGGAATGACTTCAAATTTTGCACACAAGTCATAAATGACATAACGAAGCTATTCCAATTTCCAGAATCGGATTTCGACCTCGATATCAAAAAGTCAACCCCCGGTCAAACTTCCCAAAATTCAACTTTCGTCATTTCAAGCCTAATTCCACTACGGACCTCCAAATAATTTTTCGGACACACTTCTAAGTCCAAAATTACCATACGGAGCTATTGGAAATATCAAAATTATATTTCGAGGTCGTTTACACATAAGTCAATATCCGATTAATTATTTTAACTTAAGCTTCCAAGCTAACTTTGAAATACCTTAAAACCAAAACCAACAATGCAGACAAGTCATAAAACCTCGTAGGAAATTATTCAAGCTTCAAATAGTTGAAAGGAGCGTAAATGCTCAAAACGACCAGTCGGGTCGTTACAATCTCCCCCACTTAAACATACGTTCGTCCTCGAACGTGCCAAGAGTTGTTCTTAACCTTCAAATCTCTATTCCACCTTACCACGCACATACCCGGGGGTGATCT
Organism: Nicotiana otophora; assembly: GCA_000715115.1. Lineage (NCBI taxonomy): Eukaryota > Viridiplantae > Streptophyta > Magnoliopsida > Solanales > Solanaceae > Nicotiana > Nicotiana otophora. The sequence continues at coordinate 26,274 of AWOL01S0008379.1, forward strand.
CACGTCACCCTATTCTATATAGGCCTGACCACACAACATAACTGAAAATCATTAATTTAATATTAGTCCAAAAATCCTTGGAGCCAAATTTCTAACATCCAGAATTCTTTTCAAGACACGAATCTCACATCTACACACCGTATAGGCCTGAACAAGCTGTATCAAGCTATAGCCATAACCTCAGATATATTCAAATTGCATACTACACAACTCACATGCTCGCAGCACCATTCCCGATCACGGTAATTACTCCAAACCAACCAAGTGCAAGTATTAAACCTCATATCAAGCCAAACCTCGTTCCAAAACCTTCGTACACTGCTGATAATAAAAGAAACATGCAAAAATCTCATGACCCCTTATCAGAGCAACAAGTCATGGAGCTCTCTCGCCCCAACCAGAACCATAATCACCTTCTAAGCCAACTTTCAATATTATCCTCCTAAATATACCGTAATCAAACCTAATAGTACCCATTCTAGGTCCAATAACCTTCGCCACATCAATATAACTCAAGACACAACTGCGCAATCCGTGTACCCAAATATAGGAGATGTCTTATGGAAAGGAACCATATTGCAAGTTCAACAAGCACCACCACAACCACATTGTTACAACCAACTCCTTTAATTTCGTGAAGAGGATAACCGTAGGCGCATGTTCACAATTGTAGAGGAAGGAAATTAATGAATCAGATAAATTATCATAGAAATAAAATTTCCACACACGGCACGGACAACTCACGTGCCAATAATATGAATCGCCCAGCTTGGTCATAGGCCTCCAGTCCCAGCATATTATAGAGGAGCAATTACACAAGTACACTTGTACATGATAATGAAATAATATTCTCATGCTCCTGGACTAGAATAAATAGCACGCCATAGTGCAAGCATGTGCAAAGTATGCTATCACACTTCAAATCTGCAATTTTACACAGAATTAGTAACTACCCCGTTTATTTAGGGAATCATCTTCTTTCTAACCTCAAGTATAGCCCAGATAGTTCTCAACAAAGGTACGAATACGGAAAACGTTATAACTTTATGCTTAACAGTTGATCTAGGCATATAATAGCCTAAGCATTCTTTCGAATATGAATACTTGCTCTAATGCCCGTACATGGGCTCCAACCTCACATATATGCACACTTATAGCGCGTAGCTATCACAAATAATTAACGCAACTAGTGCCTCCACTGAGTTAAAATAAAATACTCACCTCAAACAGGCCGCAACCCGAAACAATATACTTCTGAGAACTCCCAGTCTCCAAATTCATCAAACACATGAATCACCGTAACTAATCCCAACTCCAGCACTAGAATGACTAACACATCTTCCATTCACGATCTTCCCATAAGGAATACTTTCATAATTCTTCCGTGCCACATAGCAATAATTTGAATATCAAGAGTCTATCAACTAGGTGAGTACTGCAATACCAATGAACATCTGTAAGTTAAAATACAATGCGCCTTTTGAAATGCGCACCCTTCTCAGGGATTATTGAGCAGTTATAACATTCATCTAATTATCTGAAATTGACCATTCTGTCCAAAATTCGTGATCTTCCTTTCAAGAATGAGCTGCCACCTTGTACATATAAATCTTAATACCGCACCACATACCACATCTATCATGTCATCATGTGACAAGCACGAGAATCTCATTATCAACTTTGGGTGACCAACAAATTACATACCAAGTCATTCAGTAACCTTCATCTGGCTTCCTTCCCGGAGAAATTCATAATATACAACACGTTCCCTACACTGGTAGAATATATCCGGTCCAATCCATGGTAGAAACCATTAAGAACACTTTGAAATCCATTTGCACATAACCAAGCTATCAGAACTGGATCCCTCTAACTCCACCGAGCCACACAAGTTGCCAAATCCTAGAGTATTGCCACCAAACACCCGTAAAGACCCACATCATCATATGAACCAAAAGAACCGAGCATACCATTACCATACTGATCTATCATGTTACCCATTTGTCCTATTTTCTCTGAGTTTCTTCTGAATAACCTTCAGGTTGACATTTCTCCTTGTCAAAACACTACTATCCTTACCCAAGCTCACTACAAGACATCCTAACATAAAACCACATCGCCCGAAGGCCCATAAGCTACTGTATTCTTCTTAAGAACCTTCATAAATACCCCAACTATAACACTCACTCTGAAAATACCTTATGCGAATTTAAAATTGTTCCTCTTTTTTTTCTTATACTGAAAATGTAGAATCCATAGTCAAACAGAATTACCGTACATCCCCATACTATCCAATATAAGTAACTGATTCTAGTGATATACAAATTCAAAAATATTTCAATTTCCCATATACATTTTGAATCCATTAGAACCTTCTCGAGAATCATCTATTCTACTCAAATCTAATTTACTCCGCCCCAAACGGGCCAAAAGACATATTCTCCTTTAGGACAATCAACACTCAAATAAGTAACACTGTCTTAACACGACCAATCAAATCCATACTTCGTGTGCACTACATCCTTCAAAATAACAACTTAATCATTCCAAAATTTTCATATTTTCGTAAGTGCATTATATCCCGTATTCAGGAAATTTCCTTACTCGAGTCATTCTCGAACTCCACCTCTGCAAGTCATCATTGATCCCCAAGTATACTTCAGACCAACTAACATTTTAACATATAACCATGAATTGAATTGTCAATAACAGGCTCCCCCACTTGGCTCAAAGCCATAGATTAAAATATTTGATAACTCACAATACCCATACTTTATTACAGTCTTAATACCGCAGTCAGTTCAACGAAAATTCTTCTCAAGATCAAGACACACCAACCATAAAATACCTCAATCATCCGCTAATCTCGCATTCATTCTCTTAATACTCAAGTCAACTTTCTCCACCAGATTCAAATTCAAGTCTCAACACATACACCCCGTTGGCAGAAAAGAAACTCTTTATTCACATCATAAGGAACACACTTACATAAATTACTGCGCAGGGGATAATCCACCTGCTTAGTCTCAAATTGGCATATTGGTATACCCTTTCGCAGCCACAATTACTATGAAATCACTTAATCTTTCCGAGTTCAAACTCATTAATCACACACGAAAATTTAATTTGCCCTAAAATTTAACAACATGAAAGATCTTTCAAAACATTCACACTCGAGATTGTACGTCACATCAAAGTGAAAATAAAGCACCCAATGTCCTTCCTTTACATTTCAAGGAAACACTTCTCGTCACATTCAAATTGTTTTAACACATCCCGCAGTTATATCATTCTCATAAAAAAACCATTTCATCATTCATTGAGCCACAAATTCCACTCGTAAGGACATTATCGGACATATGAGTCCAAATGTACAGATTACAACTGAAGCTACCGAACCTAAGCTGCGGAATAAACCTAGCCTCAAGTCCTCCAGACTGGCCCATCACCAAAACACAGAATACACATCTTGAACCTCGTTTATAGAATCACAAGTCGGCGATGCACAACTGATATCGAGCGCTCATGTGCGCATACGAATGCGTGGAAGGAATTCAAAGAGTTATATTTCAAGCTGAATCAATTAAGCACGATAGAATACAAGAAAGTGAAATTTTTCCAAGGGTTCGGCAGCCTTTCGAAGATAAGTACAGACGTCTCCGTACCGATCCGCAAGGCTCTACTAAACCTGCTCATGACTCGTGAGACCTATGTCACCTAAAGCTATGATATTAACTTGTCACGATCCAAAATCGCACCCGTCATGATGGAGCCTATCTCAATACTAGGCAAGCCGAAAATCTCAATAAACCACAATTTCTCTCAAGTTTGAAAACAAAATAATTAAATTCAGCGGAAGAAATCCCAAAATTTCAAATATATCACTCCCAAAACCCGGCGTCATGTAGTACATGAGTATCTAATCTAAATACAAGTCTGGAAAATACGGTCTATAATAGTCTAAGACCAAATACAATAAATAAGGAGATAGAGAAGGAGAGACAAGATCGGCGGAACACGGCAGCTACCTCAAAATCTCCTGAAAATCAACTGCGTGAAAGGATCAACACCCGCTATGTCCGGGAACACCTGGATCTGCACATGAAGTGCAGGGTGTAGTATGAGTACAACAAACTCACCAAGTAACAATAATAAATAAGGATGAAGATAGTAACGAGCTATACAGTTATGGTTCATTTGAAGTAATTCTAGCAAAGAATAGACATTCTATCAAATCTGACAGTTTAATGTCAAATCAATTTTTATACAGTTCCTGTTCAGAGATTTCACTACAATGACAGATAGCAATTAAGTGCAACAACAAATGGAAACCAAGTACAATCTCTGAGGACAACAATCACTCACTGGGCTCCCAGCCCTTATCACGCACTGGGCTCCCAGCCCTCATCACTCACTCTCTATGGGTACACGCGCTCACTGGGGGTGTACAGACTCCGGAGGGGCTCCTACAACCCAAGCGCTATAATATGCACGGACAACTCACGTGCTACACGGACAACTCACGTGCCATAATAACACTATCTGGATCCGCACGGCCAACTCACGTGCTACACGGCCAACTCACGTGCTATAGTATAATATAAGGATCCTCACGGCCAACTCGCGTGCTGCACAGCCAACTCACGATCTATAGTATAATATAAGGATCTGCATGGCTAACTCACGTGCTGCACGAACAACTCACGTGCTATAGTATCAATATCTCACAATCAGTCCCTCGACCTCACTCAGTCATAAATCTCTCTAGTCTTTCGGGCTCTTAATAATCATAAAATCAACCTAAATAACAATGATATGATGTATCAATAATAATAATAATAGAGACTGAGATAAAATGTGCAAGTAAAAGCTGAGACTGAGTACATATAGCATTTAGCAGGCAATTCAATAAGTACGCGACCTTTGTGGGTCCTAACAGTACTATCACATAGCCTAAGCATGATTTACAGTCAAATTTTATCAACACATAGAGAGAATATAGCTAACAACAAAATATTCAACTTTACAGTTTTCCAGGACGGACCAAGTCACAATCCCCTCGGTGTATGCCCACACGCCCGTCACCTAGCATGTGCGTCACCTCCAAAATAGTCATATGATANACACGCCCGTCACCTAGCATGTGCGTCACCTCCAAAATAGTCACATGATACCAAAATTCGGGGTTTCATATCCTTAGAACCAGATTTAAAACTGTTACTTATCTCAGTGTGTGAAATTCTTTACTCTGCTATGCCCTTACCTCACAAATCGGCCTCTGAATGTCTCGAATCTAGTCACAATTAATTTATTTCGGTCAATAAAATTCATTGGAATTAATTCCATAAGAAAATACTAATTTTCCATAAAAATCTAAAATTTTAGCTCAACAATGCCCGTGGGGCCCATGCCTCGGAATTCGATAAAATTTACAAAATTCGAACACCCATTTCGATACGAGTTCAACCATACCAATTTTATCAAATTCCGATAACAACTCGA
>AWOL01S0008381.1:0-50253 GCA_000715115.1 Nicotiana otophora
TATAAGAACGACTCAAGGAATTTAAAAAAGAAAAAAGAAGGAAAAAAACGGATAGTATAACTTTTGCTTAGAGACAGTGGAGTGATTAAAAGTATGCAAATTAAATGGTTGTGTCACCAATTTGAATCACAATGATTTCTTTATCGCTGCTATACATTTGAGTTTGTCTAATGATCGGATTAACAATGTTAGAAACAAAAGTAGACTATAACGTTAAAGGCCAAACTTGTTCTATCCGATAGGAATTTGAGCAACTTTATCATTCGTTAAATTTGTGGCTTAATATAATTATCACCACAGAAAAGTGTTTTGATTTTGCTTGGTCAATAATGGAGCTTCAATCCAAACGTAATTTTAAACGATAATAAAAATTTAATGACGGTAAATTTGAATATAGTTTTCTCCAAGAATTCGACGTGTAAAATTCATTAATTTAAACCTAAAGGCTTGCGAGGTGGTTCATTAACGGCAAAATTATGACGCACTAGAAGTGTAGCCGATGATAAAATTGAACAATTTCATATAGTTCAAGGATTGAACCTTTTTCTCTAATGTTAATTGAACACATTCAATTAGCCCTAACCACCCACTGCCACCCCCAAGAAGGCAAAAACAAAAGAAAGAAAAGAGATGTCTTGCGGACGTGTACCATTAGATCTGTTTACAATATCCAAACTTGTTTATGTAGAGGACATTATCTATTAAATTACTGTTTTTGTCCTAATCCACTGTCCCATAGTTCAACATTTCTTCTACTAAACTATTACTACTTTGAAATTATTGTCATTGCATTTTGCAAATTACATAAGCAATGCACTTAAAATTAATGGTCAGATTTATTGCTTCATCGCAAAGCTTAAGTTCACCTAAAGTCTCGGTCAACTTTCACTCCTAAATACGAGTAGTTAGTGTTATGAAATATTTCTAAAATGGGACCATAACACTCATTTTCTTTTAATAGTTTTACTTCTCTTATTCCCACTTAAAAGTGAATTTAAGTTATTTACACTTAGAATGAAATTGTAAAGATTTTCTGCAGTGTTAGTGTCACAGCAAGTTACTTACCCCTTTTAAGTGATTAATTATAATATTCATTACGTTTTAAATGATCTGATTGTGAAAATAATTTTTACATCATCAATAAATAGAACTTGATGCTTATAGTACGCCACTTGCTTGGCATTTTTGATGATGAACAGGGAGGGGTATAGGAGGGCTAAGAAGGAGGCGAAGTTAACGGTTACTGCGACTAAGATTGTGGCATTTGGGCATTTGTATGAAGAGCTTGGGGCCAAAGGCGGGGACAAGAATTTTCTTTCCAAATCAACTTCGAAGTTCTCGAAATTCTATTCCGACCAAACGTACATGTCATAGAACTTGAAGTGAAGTTATTCAAGGTCTCAAACCGTTGAACGACGTTGCTAGAGCTCAAAATGACTGGTCGAGTCGTTACATGTTAAGATCAGGTTTAATGAACCCGATCAAACTGATAATATTAGTTATTCATCTAGATTAACTAGACCGAGCATATCACCTCATATACATGCGCTATCAAAGGTAACGATTTGGATGATGACGAGATCGAATCTGTTATATTTAAGAAATTCGGAGAAACTCTGTCAAAGGGAACAATAATTTGGTATCACAACCTGCCGCCAAATTCCATCGACTCATTTGCCATATTGGCAGATTCTTTCGTAAAGGCACACGACGGGGTCATAAAAGTTGCGACGAGGAAATCAGACCTTTTCAAAGTAAAACAGAAGAATAATGAAATGCTAAGGGAGTTCGTGTCCCGATTTCAAATAGAACGCATGGAGTTGCCACCAGTCACAGATGATTGGGCTGTTCAAGCTTTCACTCAGGGTTTGAATGAACGGAGTTCGATAGCGTCACGTCAACTGAAGCAAAATTTGATAGAATATCCAGCGGTGACTTGGGCCGATGTACATAATCGGTATCAATCAAAGATCAGGGTCGAATATGACCAGTTAGGAGCTCCTTCCAACTTGGTATATCCAAACAGGTCTGCAGTCAGAAATCAGAGGGACATCAACAGGGAGCCTCGGTCGACCAAAGACCGATATCGGCCATACTTCGCAGATCGCAGGAACGGCGGCCCAGGATGCAATTCCACCCGGAATGATCGAAGAAGCGATCGAGGACAGAGTTCTCAGGGAATTATGAGCAAAAATGGTTTTGATAAGCACGCCGATCATACAGAGGCACCACGATTGTCAGAGTATAATTTTAATGTCGACACATCAGGTATTGTATCGGCAATTGGAAGAATCAAAGATACCAGATGGCCGAGGCCCATACAGACTGATCATTCCCAAAGAAACCCCAATCTGATATGTAAATATCATGGCACACATGGCCAAAAAATCGAGTATTGCAGGCAACTAAGAGAGGAGGTAGCCCGTCTACTCAACGAGGACCACCTTCGAGAGTTCTTAAGTGATCGAGCCATGACTCATTTTAGAGAAAGGGACATCAACAGGAAAAATGGACAGGAAGAGCCACAGCATGTAATCCACATGATCGTTGGCGGGGTCGATATCCCACAAGGGCCCATGTTCAAACGCACTAAGGTATCAATTACTAGGGAAAAGTGAACCCGAGATTATGTACCAGAAGGCACCGTATCATTCAACGATGAGGAAGTGGAAGGAATTTCTCAACCCCACAATGAGGCTCTGGTAATTTCTATCTTTATGAATAAAGTTCAAGTTAAGCGTGTTTTAGTGGATCCAGGTAGCTCGGCGAATATCATCCGATCAAGGGTCGTAGAGCAGCTCGGCCAACAAGACCAAATCGTGCCCGCAGCTCAGGTCCTAAACGGCTTCAACATGGCCAGCCAAACGACTAAAGGAGAGATCATTCTACCGGTAAACGTGGCCAAAACTATTCAAGAAACCAAATTCCATGTAATCGAGGGAAACATGAGTTACAACGCCCTACTCAGAAGTCCCTGGATTCCCAACATGAGGGCAGTCCCTTCGACTCTCCATCAAATGATGAAGTTTCCAACACCGGACGGGGTGAAAACAATACATGGGGAACAACATGTTGCGAAGGAAATGTTCGCGATCGATGAGGTGATACAAATATCGTCACTTTCAACGTCAAAGCGACCAAAATCAAAGGAGAAGCAGAAGGTCAAATAGCAACCATAGTCGCCGGCTTCGACCATTTCGGAATAGCAGGAAATTATCGAGGATGATGATTGCATGATCCCTCGAACCTTCGTAACCCCCGATGATTCTGATGCCACGAAGTCAACGGTCGAAGAGCTGGAACAAGTCATACTGATCGAACATCTGCCCGATCGAAAGGTATATCTGGGCACGGGGTTAGCTCCCGAGCTCAGGGAAAAACTCATTAAATTCCTTATTAAAAATATGGATTGTTTCACTTGGTCCCACCTTGACATGACAGGGATTCCACCCGAGATCACCACTCATCGATTGAGTTTGGACCCAAAGTTCAGACCGATAAAACAAAAGAGAAGGCCACAGTCCGAGATAAAGCACACGTTCTTCAAGGACGAGGTAACCAAACTTCTTAAAATAGGATCCATCCGGGAAGTAAAAATATCCCAATTGGTTAGCAAATGTAGTTGTAGTCCCCAAAAAGGGGAATTAACTTAGAATGTGTCTAGACTACAAAGACTTAAACAAAGCATGTCCAAAGGATTCCTTTCCTCTGCCGAACATCAATCGCTTGATCGATGCCACGGCCGGCCACGAGACCCTCAGCTTTCTCGATGCCTAATCCGGGTACAACCAAATACGAATAAACCCGGAGGATTAGTAAAAGACTTCATTTATCACTAAATATGGAACTTATTGTTATAATGTAATGCCGTTTGGGCTAAAAAATGTTGGTTCTACTTATCAACACCTAGTAAACCAAATGTTCGAAGAACAAATAGAAAAATCAGTGGAGGTTTATATTGATGACATGCTAGTTAAGTCCCTGCGCGCAGTGGACCATTTGACACATTTGCACGAAACCTTCGACATATTCAGAAATATAATATGAAGCTCAACCCCAAGAAATGCGCATTCGGGGTCGGTTCAGGCAAGTTTCTCGGCTTTATGGTGTCAAATCAAGGAATCGAGATCAACCCCAATAAAATCAAGGCAATCGAAGACATCATAGTCGTGGACAACGTTAAGGCCGTACAAAGATTAACAGGACGGATAGCCGCTTTAGGTCGTTTCATCTCGAGGTTTTCGGATCGAAGCCACAGGTTCTTTTCACTGCTCAAAAAGAAGAACAATTTCACTTGGACTCTAGAATGCCAACATACATTGGAAGAATTGAGACGATATATTTCGAGCCCACCATTGCTTCACACCCCAAAAGCGGACGAGCAACTCTACGTATACTTGGCCGCCTCAGAGATCGCAGTAAGTGGTGTACTAGTTCGGGAAGAGCAAGGTACGCAATTTCCCGTTTACTACGTTAGCCAAACTTTAGGTGAAGCAGAAACCCGGTACCCACACTTAGAAAAACTAGCGCTTGCTTTAATAAGCGTCTCTAGGAAATTAACACCGTATTTCCAATGCCACCCAATTTGTGTTGTAACCACTTATCCCCTTCGCAACATTTTGCATAAGTCCGAGCTCTCGGGCCGACTGGCCAAATGGACCATCGAGATTAGTGGGTATGATATCGAGTATCAACCCCAAATGACCATCAAGTCTCAAATCTTGGCAGATTTCGTGGCCGACTTTACGCCAGCCCTCATACCTGAAGTTGAAAAGGAACTATTGCTAAAATCAGGTATATCCTCAGGGGTGTGGACCCTTTTCACATATGGAGCTTTGACTATGAAGGGGTCCGGGTTAGGCATCGTTTTGAAGCCACCCACAGGCAATATGATTAGACAATCTATCAAAACCCCTAAGTTGACTAACAATGAGGCCGAGTATGAGGCCATGATTGCAGGTCTCGAGCTGGCTAAAGGTCTGGGAGCGGAAGTCATCGAGGCCAAGTGTGATTTCCAACTCGTGCTTAACCAGGTTAACAAAACCTTTGAGGTTCGAGAAGATCGAATGCAAAGGTACTTAGACAAATTACAGGTAACCTTACACCGGTTCAAAGAATGGATCCTACACCATGTACCTCGAGAGCAATACGTTGAGGCCGATGCCCTTGTAAAGTCAGTAATCGAAGAAGGCCACGCCAAAATAAACTCCACTAGCCTAACTTGGGATTGGAGGAACAAATTTATCGATTACCTGAAAAATGGGAAACTTTCGTCGGACCCTAAGGAGTCGAGAACTTTGCGAACGAAAGCTGCACGGTTCACATTAGCCGAAGATGGATCATTGTACAGAAGAATATTCGATGGGCCGTTGGCAATATGATTGGGTACGGGAGACACCGACTACGTCCTACGAGAAATTCACGAAGGCACTTGCGGGAACCATTCTGGCGCCGAATCACTGGTTCATAAAGTCATCAGAGCAGGGTATTATTGGGACAATATGGAAAAAGATACTAAGGAGTTCGTTCAAAAATGTGACAAATGCCAAAGACATGCACCGATGATTCGTCAGCCCGGAGAGCAGCTTCATTCAGTCTTGTGCCCATGGTCATTCATAAAATGGGGAATGGATATCGTCGGCCCTCTGCCATCGGCCCCAGGTAAAGCTAAGTTTATTTTATTTATGACTGACTATTTTTCTTAATGGGTTGAAGCACAGGCTTTCGAGAAAGTCAGAGAGAGAGAAGTTATAGACTTCATCTGGGATCACATCATATGCAGATTCGGGATACTCGCTGAAATAGTGTGCGACAACGGAAAATAATTTATCGATAGCAAAATAACGATGCCGTATCATCTTAGTGGGAACGGACAGGCCGAGTCAACGAACAAGACCATCATTCAAAACCTAAAGAAAAGGTTGAACGATGCTAAGGGAAAAAGGAGAGAAATTCTGCTCGAAGTCCTATGGGCATATCCGACAACGACAAAATCTAGTACGGGGGAAACACCGTTCTCCTTAGTATATGGCGCCGAAGCTTTGATCCCGATCAAAATTGGGGAACCAAGCGTCAGGTTTTGATACACAACGGAAGAATCAAATCACGAGGCTATGAACACAAGCCTCGAATTGCTAGACGAAAAACGGGAAGCCACCCTCATTCGAATGGCCGCTCAAAAATAGCGAATCGAAAGATACTATAATCGAAGAGCCAATCTTCGACACTTCAAAATAGGGGACTTAGTTCTGAGAAAAGTCACCCTCAATACTCGAGATCCAAACAAGGGGAAACTCAGCCCAAATTGGGAAGGACCATATCAGGTCCTCAATATCATCGGAAAGGGATCCTATAAGCTTGGCACGATGAACGGCGAACAACTGCCAAATAATAGGAACATCTCACTCCTCAAACGATATTATTGTTAAGGTATGACTCTCTCCCTTTTTTGTTTATATTCAATACTAACTTATTGGAGGTGTTCGGTCAAAGACATCGAGACCTCAGGTTTCAAATCACGCGTTGCACTCTTTTTCCCTTAGATCGATCTTTTTCCCAAATGGGTTTTTTCGGCAAGGTTTTTAATGAGGCAACAATTATATGTGCTGCCTGCGGACAATTCAACAGTATCCGAGGCTTCTTTACAATCAATCTCGAATACTGGGGGGCATCACCCTCGGATGTTATATTTTCAAAGAAGACGCTTTGTGTCAGTAGGATCTCGATAGGAAAATTCTGTAAATGGCCAAACGGTCAAACGAATCATGCCCGCGTAGATTGCCCGAGCCTAATGGTAAAACATGAACACATGAATGATCTATTAAAAGAAGTATGTTTTCCTTACCAGATGTTCCATGCCTTAGTAATATTTCTACTTTACAATTTCGTACTTACGATATATTATGGAAACCGACTCAAGAGCCAATCGCAACTAAAGCTCGAGCAATTAACCTCGTAGTCGGGGACTGATACTTCAAACAAGTTCGAAAAAGGCGTAGTCAGGGACTGTCGTCCGAAAATCAACTTCGAAATCTTAAAGACCTTAAAAAGGTGATCCTCGATTTTATAGGCCAAGTCCACCCCACCCGGAGACTGATACTTCAAACAAGTTCGAAAAAGGCGTAGTCAGGGACTGTCGTCCGAAAATCAACTTCGAAATCTTAAAGACCTTAAAAAGGTGATCCTCGATTTTATAGGCCAAGTCCACCCCACCCGGAGACTGATACTTCAAACAAGTTCGAAAAAGGCGTAGTCAGGGACTGTCGTCCGAAAATCAACTTCGAAATCTTAAAGACCTTAAAAAGGTGATCCTCGATTTTATAGGCCAAGTCCACCCCACCCGGAGACTGATACTTCAAACAAGTTCGAAAAAGGCGTAGTCAGGGACTGTCGTCCGAAAATCAACTTCGAAATCTTAAAGACCTTAAAAAGGTGATCCTCGATTTTATAGGCCAAGTCCACCCCACCCGGAGACTGATACTTCAAACAAGTTCGAAAAAGGCGTAGTCAGGGACTGTCGTCCGAAAATCAACTTCGAAATCTTAAAGACCTTAAAAAGGTGATCCTCGATTTTATAGGCCAAGTCCACCCCACCCGGAGACTGATACTTCAAACAAGTTCGAAAAAGGCGTAGTCAGGGACTGTCGTCCGAAAATCAACTTCGAAATCTTAAAGACCTTAAAAAGGTGATCCTCGATTTTATAGGCCAAGTCCACCCCACCCGGAGACTGATACTTCAAACAAGTTCGAAAAAGGCGTAGTCAGGGACTGTCGTCCGAAAATCAACTTCGAAATCTTAAAGACCTTAAAAAGGTGATCCTCGATTTTATAGGCCAAGTCCACCCCACCCGGAGACTGATACTTCAAACAAGTTCGAAAAAGGCGTAGTCAGGGACTGTCGTCCGAAAATCAACTTCGAAATCTTAAAGACCTTAAAAAGGTGATCCTCGATTTTATAGGCCAAGTCCACCCCACCCGGAGACTGATACTTCAAACAAGTTCGAAAAAGGCGTAGTCAGGGACTGTCGTCCGAAAATCAACTTCGAAATCTTAAAGACCTTAAAAAGGTGATCCTCGATTTTATAGGCCAAGTCCACCCCACCCGGAGACTGATACTTCGAACAAGCTTGAAGAATAATCGAGAAACAAGCCCAATGGGCAAAAATCGAGTTAAAGGCTACGACCAAACTAACACGGTTCGGAGACGTCCGAATTCCGTAATCAAACAGGCCTTCAAACATTCTCATAAAACCAGTTTAAAAAGGGCTACCCTCGGCAAATTTACATAGGGTATCGATAGCATCAACCCTCGAAAACCTTAAGAGGTACCAAATTGAACAAATTTATGCTAAGACATAATAAAGTTTTTGATAATACTGATGGGTACAAATCTATCTTATGCTAAGGCATAACAAATTTTTAAGCCAAAACAAAGGGAAAAAAACCACTCTTTCGAGGCCATATCGGCCCGATTTAAGAGCCTAAGGGCCATTACATTGTTGAGCTCGAGGACCCTCCCTCACTTAACCAAAAAACCTAAGGATTTTTCTATTCCAAGTTCGAGCAAGTGCACACTCAATTATAGAGACTATAACAATTCGATTTCAACAAAAAATTCACAAGACAATGAAGTGAGTCAAATTTCTCACAAGACCTAAAGTATATCAGAATTATCATGAGGCGAAAGAAAAACAGAGTTTTTTCGAAACAGAAATCAGAGACAAATTGGAAAGAAAAAAGGATCTTTCATATATGCAAAAGTATTTACAAGGACCACTCAGGGTCTTACACAAAAATCCAAAAAAGGAGAAAAATTCTAAGTGCCTAATCCTCCTCGGAAGCTTCATCTTCATCTCCTCCGCTCTCGGATCCACTCGCGCTCCCGGAGTCATCATCATCAGAGAGTAAAGATTTGGCTTCGTCCTCCAGTACTTTCACATTCTCGACATCGACCGTGAGGTCAAACTCACAAACATGAATCTCTTCGAGAGTTTCTCTCAGAGACTGGCGCTTAGCATGCTCGGCAACGCAGGATAATCAAACCTAAGCAGCATCGGAAATTTCCTTTGCTCTAGCGTTAGCGGCTTCAGCATCGGCTCGATAGACGACCATGACCGCCTCCGCCTCGGATGTGGCCTTTGCAAGCTCAGCGGCCAACCAAGCCTCGAGTTCTTAAATTTTCTTGGCTCGGGCCAAGCTCTCCCCCTTCACTCTTCGGAGTTGACGCTCAACCAAAGACAGTTGGGCTCGAGCCGTATCTCTCTCTGAGGCGAGGCGGTCCATGCTCTGCTTCCACCCCAAAGTCTCTGTCTCTTTCACCTTGGCCTCCTCGCAAAGCTGCTCAATATTTTCTGCCTTCTATTGAACCTGCAAGATTTAGGTGTTAGTCGCCAATATCAAATTAATATGTCAAGCTCCCTGAAAATTTACGTTACCTGCTCGATGAGATCGGTCTGCTCTTTATGAGCTCTTGCCAATTCGGCTCGGAGGTCCCTGATCTCTTCTTCTTTTTGCCCATAGAGGAGTTTGAGGGTGTCTCTCTCCTCCGTAAGCCTTTTGAGATCAGCCTCACACCAATTCAGCTCAACCGAGATTTGGTAGCCTATGGAGAAAGGAAGGGAATCAGACAAAAGGAAATAAAAGCGAACGCAAACCTAATAACGGGGGTTGAAATTTACCTGGTTCAGGAGTCGCTCAACCTCATAAAAAATGGTTGTTGCATCTAGGTCGGAAATGGCATCGACCCCCGTGAAGCAGCCATAGAATACGTCATCCCCTTCGTGGGCCATTCCCATATCTGGGGTCTCAATAGACTGAGCCTCCCGAAATTGCCCTTCAGAAAATGTGGGGCCGGGCGGCGAATCATCAATATTGATTGCCCCAAGTAATTCACTTGGGGCATTCTCTCCTTTTCGAAGGGCCTCAAAACCGGACCCTTCGGGCACACTCGCCGGTTGTTCGTCACGACGGGAGACGTCATCAGCCACCGATGACTCGGGGACTTTGCTCAGACCATCTTCCGATATTTTCTAAACCATCACCGACTCAGCTATTTTCGAAGCCTCGACGCTTCCCGTATTTTGAGCCACCAGCAAACTGTCGGCATCTCCTCTCTCCTCTTCTTTATCTCGTAGTTGTTATGCTGCAGAGTCATTCTTCGACTTGCGAGCCTTGCTCTTCTTAGGCTTTGGAATTTCAGAAGGCGAGGCCCTTCTCCTCTTCTTATCCTCAGCCGATTTCAGGACCTCTCCTTCCGTAGATGAAGGTGGCCTCATGACGGCTTTGTCTCCAAGACCTGTATGAGAGGAAATCAAGTGAAAACGAAGCATTTCACGGTAAGGCATCAAACACAGATAGAGAAGCTTACCGTGATTTTTGGCCTCCCATCGACCCTCGGCCAAATCGTGCCACGAGCGCTCAGCGTACGAGGAAGTCGAGGCCAGTTCCTGAACCCAGCCTGCAAGGTTTGGGATCACACCGGGCACCCAAGAGACCGCTGCACCATAAGGAAGGATGTAGATAAGAAAGCATAAAGGAAGCGAAACAATCAAAAGAAGTTGTTGGTGGGTTTGTACTTACGCTTCATGTTCCATTCTTCGGGGAATGGCATCTTCCCGACCGGGATTATGTCAGAAGTCCAGACTCGAACAAACTGGCTCATCCATCCTCGATCTTTGTCCTTGTCTATGCTCGAGAACAACACCTTTGTGGCTCAGCGTTGAAGCCTTACTAATCCGCCTCGATAGAGACGGGGGCTGTATAGTCTAATGAGATGATCGAGGGTGAAAAACATCCTTTCGACCTTGCTCACGAAGAATCGGAGCAAAATAATGATGCGCCAAAAATAGGGGTGGATTTGGCTTAGGGTTATATGGTATTGGCGGCAAAAGTTGATTATAACGTGATCGACGTGACCCAGCACGAAAGGGTAAGTGTAAACACTTAAAAACCCTTTCACATAAGTGGTGATATCTTCTTCGGGGATAGGAACCACTACCTCTTTATTTTTCCAGTGGCAATCTTTTTTCACCTACTAAAGATCGCCTTCAGTTATCGAGCATATATATCTCGACATGGGATCACATCGGCCAGGAACCGAAGAGGGTTTTTCAACTTTAAAATCGGAAGTGAGGTCGCATGACCCGGGAATGCACTCTTCGATGCGTGGCTCTACTGGCGTTTTATCACCGACCGACCGCGATGAGGAAGCTTTTTCCTTTTGAGAATGACTTTTGATGTTTCCGCCATTGTTATATGGGAAAAAAATTAGAAGAAGACAAAACTTGTTGTTTTAAGAAAAGATTGGCGAATGGGATTTGAAGAACCGGCAGAATTGATAAGCTTGAAGGAGTAAAAGAGTTTTTGAAGATTAGGGGAAATTGTGGAAGTAAATTTTGTGAAAGTTATGAAGATGGTCTATTTATAATATCTGCTATGACAGTTCGAAAACACTGGTGGCCGACCGTCAACTGGCACTAATTAATGATCTTGAGAACCGTGCAGACACGACGCTTTGGTCACCTCCATCGCTTACGTCACGAATAAGACGTCATAATTGGTCAAGGTACAAAATCGAAGGCTCAGTTCATTTTTTCTCGTTACACTCCAAGAAACAAGGAGACTATCTGTATACGGTAAAAATCGGGCCTACTCGATTTTACTGTTTGATTGAGACAAGGGAGTTGCATCGGAGGTAGCCTCGTAATAAATCAAACCCGAGCTCGAAGATGAGACATCGAGCCTAGAGATCGAAGTATCCGTTGAAGACCGAGGCCGACAACGATCGAGACCAAGTATAACCGACTTCAAGTGGGGTATAATAATAGAATGGCAAGATATCCGTAACCGGTCGAAGACCACAACGGAAACCCCGGAACAGATCAAAGCAAGAGCGGTTATTGGTACCAATCATGAGATTTATTTCCGTAATTAAAGTTGTACTATAATTAGGAATCCTCTAGTATATAAAGGGGAGTCCCCATCATTTGTAAGGACACATTACATTCACGAACATCAAAGCAATATAATATTTCTTGCTTCAGTCCAGCTGATCATTCTTTAAATTGTTATTACTTCATTATTCTCAAAGGTTCATCAGCTCGAGGGCATTGTCCAAGCATTGGTTTGTTTTATGTTCTTGTCAATTCAATCAATTATCTCTAAGTTAATCAACTAGTATTGAGCAAAATCGCGTATCCTTAAAATCACATTACAAGTTTAATTGTTACTCGATTTTTAGGATAAAACAAGTATATTTATGGGTGCATATTAAACTTACTCGAAAATATAAGGATCATTTTTGTTATTTTCTCTCACATTTTAGGTGGGGTTTTAACAATAAATGACCAAAGTTAGCGTTGTGAAAAGTGAAGCAAAGTAAAATGATTTTTATGTAACAAAAGAAAGAATAGTGACTTTTGTATAATGCGTACAAAGTTGGATGACACATTTGGAGATTCTATTTAAAAGGAAATTAACGATCGTTTAAAAGAAAAGGAAACCAATAGATTAGTGTATAGAGAAACCTAATAGCGTTATCTGTTGACTTCAATGTCTGAAGTTTGTGGAATGCGAAGATTAACCTCAGACATGCCCCAAACTTCTGATATATATGTCTAAACTTTAATGAAGTCTAACGTTGATTTTGAAGCAGCTAAACTTAAAAAAATATTATGAATGCCAACTGTGCCTGTGGCTCTCTATTTATATATCATTCAAACTGATATCGAAATTAAAATTTTCATCTCAACCCTATTTAACTTTGGAAATTTGTATAACTTTCTCATTAATTTCCCTATTCTTACTATTCTTTCCCTTTCCTAATGTAGCCATAAGGAGAGCTAAAGCAAGGTTAGTTTCTGATTGGCATGTCAAAGCAATGTTAAACACAGAACGAAAAGTTAGATGTTGGGAGACAAAAACTAGAGAAGAGAACTTCAATCTTTTGATTAGAACGTCAGTTCATCAAAGGGATGACATTTTTAAACTGTACATATGATGACCACAACTCTCATTTCATCACATCATTAACATTCAAAGAAAGCTTATGAAACGTACGTAGTTAATCCTCAATAATTCTCAGCTATCCCTCTCTCCTCTTCTAACATAAAATTACTAGTACTACTACGTATATAACAAAAGAGATAAACCCTCTTATTAGCTTTTCGATCATAACTAGGATTAAACGCGAACTTTAGTGACTTTACCTTAACACAATAGTACTACTAAATATTTGAAGCGCACATATATATATATATTACTAGCTAGCAGTCAATTACACGAGCGTTCTCTGAGGATCATTTCTCGATTTGTGCATGTCATCCTTTTTCTAAGGGTGACCTGGAGTGTGATGATTATTCGCACCGGCACCTGGATAATCATTAAGCTCAGCATCCATTCTTCTTATGATGGCATGATCAGCTATTTCCATACTCTCCTCCATTTTCTCCTAAGGATTTGGAGATACATAAATTTTCCATTAGTCTATAACTCCAAAGGTAACAGGTGAAACAAGAAATAAGATAATAAACACCAATAACATAAGAAATACATAGCAAAAAACTAAGCATGATAAGAAATTACAATACTTTTCAAACTATGTTTTCAGAAGTAAGAAGATTGAAAAGTACCATTTCCATACTCTCTAAAACCTTGTGTTCTTGAGATTTGTATACCAGACTTGCACTTCCTAACAATAAAATCAGAATGTATACACAATCAATCATCAAAGGATCGTTTAATGAGACCAGAAGAAGAGAAAATTAATATTAAGTAAGAAAACCAAAAGATTACTTACTTGTAATTGGAACGGCATTCAAGTAGATAATTTGAGAAAAACAAAGAAAAACCAGAAATAAAGTAAGAGAAGTGCCAGCCATGGCTAGAACATCTAAATCTTTTCCTAGTCTTTTGTTCTGATCAGTATGATGAGCTAGCCCTTTAATGCAACAAGGACAAGCTAGTGCCCCATTTTATACATTCTTATTGTGGACATATCCGCACTAGCTAGCACAATATGAAAAGAAAGCACTTTGTGTGTACCTATTGGTTGCGGCAATCAAATCACAAAGTCAAAAAGGTGACTTATATCCACGTTATGAAAGACGTGCACCGTTAGGTATATTTAATTGGGGATTTACGGAATATATGTCAATATTTGAAGTTTATGAGTTTCTAACTTATCACTGAACTTATAGTTTATTTTAGTAATTATTGAGGTCACAATTAAATATTTATATATATGCAATCGATTTTCTAATACAAATATAAGGTATAATCAAAAAATACTGGATCTGTCCAAGCAGATGATTCAAAAAATAAAAGAAGTAAATACACAAGAAGCTAAAATGATTCAATATGTAATATATAACATGTATATGTATATATATGAAAAAATTGACCGTATATACACGGTATAATTTTGGAACGAAGGGGGTCCGGTTGAACCCCATTCCACCCACCTAGTTCTGCCCCGTTTACACATATCATCCATGTGAAAATTATTTACGTTATCAGTGTATTTTAATCTATTATAGCATGTTATTATATTTTTGTTAGATTATCAATTATTTTTTATCAAAAAAAAGAGTTACATGAAATAAGATATAATTTTATAAATAATTTTTACATTGTCTCTCTCTGTATACTATAAATTTAATGTGGGTGTTAGATTATCAATTATTTTTTATCAAAAAAAAAAGTTACACTTAATAAGATATAATTTTATAAATAATTTTTACATTGTCTCTCTCTATATACTATAAATTTAATGTGGGTGTGAACCATTGANGAAAGCTTATGAAACGTACGTAGTTAATCCTCAATAATTCTCAGCTATCCCTCTCTCCTCTTCTAACATAAAATTACTAGTACTACTACGTATATAACAAAAGAGATAAACCCTCTTATTAGCTTTTCGATCATAACTAGGATTAAACGCGAACTTTAGTGACTTTACCTTAACACAATAGTACTACTAAATATTTGAAGCGCACATATATATATATATTACTAGCTAGCAGTCAATTACACGAGCGTTCTCTGAGGATCATTTCTCGATTTGTGCATGTCATCCTTTTTCTAAGGGTGACCTGGAGTGTGATGATTATTCGCACCGGCACCTGGATAATCATTAAGCTCAGCATCCATTCTTCTTATGATGGCATGATCAGCTATTTCCATACTCTCCTCCATTTTCTCCTAAGGATTTGGAGATACATAAATTTTCCATTAGTCTATAACTCCAAAGGTAACAGGTGAAACAAGAAATAAGATAATAAACACCAATAACATAAGAAATACATAGCAAAAAACTAAGCATGATAAGAAATTACAATACTTTTCAAACTATGTTTTCAGAAGTAAGAAGATTGAAAAGTACCATTTCCATACTCTCTAAAACCTTGTGTTCTTGAGATTTGTATACCAGACTTGCACTTCCTAACAATAAAATCAGAATGTATACACAATCAATCATCAAAGGATCGTTTAATGAGACCAGAAGAAGAGAAAATTAATATTAAGTAAGAAAACCAAAAGATTACTTACTTGTAATTGGAACGGCATTCAAGTAGATAATTTGAGAAAAACAAAGAAAAACCAGAAATAAAGTAAGAGAAGTGCCAGCCATGGCTAGAACATCTAAATCTTTTCCTAGTCTTTTGTTCTGATCAGTATGATGAGCTAGCCCTTTAATGCAACAAGGACAAGCTAGTGCCCCATTTTATACATTCTTATTGTGGACATATCCGCACTAGCTAGCACAATATGAAAAGAAAGCACTTTGTGTGTACCTATTGGTTGCGGCAATCAAATCACAAAGTCAAAAAGGTGACTTATATCCACGTTATGAAAGACGTGCACCGTTAGGTATATTTAATTGGGGATTTACGGAATATATGTCAATATTTGAAGTTTATGAGTTTCTAACTTATCACTGAACTTATAGTTTATTTTAGTAATTATTGAGGTCACAATTAAATATTTATATATATGCAATCGATTTTCTAATACAAATATAAGGTATAATCAAAAAATACTGGATCTGTCCAAGCAGATGATTCAAAAAATAAAAGAAGTAAATACACAAGAAGCTAAAATGATTCAATATGTAATATATAACATGTATATGTATATATATGAAAAAATTGACCGTATATACACGGTATAATTTTGGAACGAAGGGGGTCCGGTTGAACCCCATTCCACCCACCTAGTTCTGCCCCGTTTACACATATCATCCATGTGAAAATTATTTACGTTATCAGTGTATTTTAATCTATTATAGCATGTTATTATATTTTTGTTAGATTATCAATTATTTTTTATCAAAAAAAAGAGTTACATGAAATAAGATATAATTTTATAAATAATTTTTACATTGTCTCTCTCTGTATACTATAAATTTAATGTGGGTGTTAGATTATCAATTATTTTTTATCAAAAAAAAAAGTTACACTTAATAAGATATAATTTTATAAATAATTTTTACATTGTCTCTCTCTATATACTATAAATTTAATGTGGGTGTGAACCATTGACATGAAACGGGGGGGGGGGGGGGNCCAGACCCCATTAATGAGACTCTACTGGGTTGTTGTTGTTGTTGTGAACCATTGACATGAAACGGGGGGACAATGGACTATAGGTTTAAGTGGTAGGTATGATGAGGAAACTTATTAAGTCAAAATGGGGAACAAGGATGAGCACACTGTGCAAGTGGAAGGTGACCGTATAATGATGTGTCTCAATAGTATTAGTAATTTCTCTGTTCACTTTTACTTGCCCACTTTAAATTTTTCATGTCAATTGAAAAATAATAAATAAAGTATATAATTTACCATGATACCCATATCAATTAGTGTATAATTTTAATGGATTTATAAAATAATTTGAAATGACTAATTAATACTAAGAGTAAAACAAGAAAACAAATTATTTTTTTCACAAAAAGTGACAAATAAAAATAAAAATTTATTTTAAAATAATTGACAAAAGTAGTCATAAATGCAAGTAAAGCCTTAGTGGAACGTATCATGAATGGTTTCAGGGATATATTCAATAGAGTTTTTTTGAGGCAGAATCACAGATAAAGATCCGCATCATTAATATAACTTGTTATAATTACATGGAACTTCCATTTTAATACTGATGCATGAACTTTGACGTGAATGGTGGAAACTACATCAATTATATATGAAAATGATGTACATTATCTAATTACAAGTGGAACTTTCCAAATAGTCACTTCTAATTATTCTTTCCATATCAGAAGTTTTGTGACTAGCTAGATGCTAGGGTTATCACTTCTAATATTTGCCATTTTGCTTTTGCAGATGATAGATCTTTTTTCGGGTAAGAATCTACTAGGTACTTACTTAATCCCTTTCCGTTCATTGTTTATCACTTTTGCGCCAAAACGCAGATGCAAGTATACACGGTCGTCAAATAATAAAGTGACTAGAAGTCGGATGTTGAACTCACGAGAACTTGTGATTAACTATTAACTAAATTAGACTATCCTTATTAACTAAACACGAATTAAACCTAGAAGTATTTGATTCTAAACTAATTAAAATAAAAAGAAAATAAATAATGAACTTTGAACAAGGGAAGAATATATTTTTATGTATCAATGTAATGAAAAGGATCTAGGGTCATGTGCTATCTAACATTCCTATTGTATTCTTCAATTGAATTGGCTAACTAATTCATCTAGTTCATTGGTTGACAGGGTTAATATTGCTCGTAAGAATCTATGGAGTTCTTACTCGCCTATTCAAACTAACCTAATGCATGTATGCCTATGGAATTAGAACTAACAAGAACACATTCATAATTCATATACATCAACCAAGCAAGGCAAATAGGTATATATCTATCCTAACTGCGAGTCCGTTCCCCGATGCCCAGGGACTTGCTCTACTCAATCCTATGTGCAATCTAGAATTTCCACTTTTGAGTTCAATTCTAGATTCGTAGATAGTATTCAATTGGTGATCAATCAACTAAATAATTAAGCGCAAGATTGAATAAACAAACCAATATGATAAATCAAAAAAGCAAAATCAATATCCAAATAACAATAGTCATGAAGAACCACAACCCAAGAACGTGAAATTTAGCTCCACATAGACATTAGCCAAATAACAAATCATACAAAGAAACATAAAAAATACTAAGTTTGGTGGAAAAAAAGATGAAACCCGGCCTCCAGGCGGCTCTGTGCTTTCCCCTCGTCCAAAATTACTCTAAAAACCGCCCTCCCCCTCAAAATAGGTTTGGGTTGGCTTTTATATGAGTTGGGGGCGTCTTGGGGTCGAAATAACGAGTCCCGGGCAAAATAGGACAATTTTACGTTTTGAGCGCCCATGGCAGTGTGGGGCGCTGGCCATGGCGCTCAACTTCTTCAAGATTTTGTTTTGTGCGCCACAGGTAGCGCCTCACGCTGCCTGTGGCGCTCAACTGGACACTTTTGCCTTTTCCTTCCATTTTCGCTCCAATTCGCGCACTTTCATCCTACACATAGAAATATCATAAATTAGCACAAATCATTATATTATACATCCGAAATCTATGAGATATGACAAAATGCGAGGTAATATACATCAAAATATGCATACATTAAGTCGAATATCAATCACCAAAATCTTTGAGGATCATTAATATTCCATTCTCAATTAATTGTGATCATCAATGGTAAGTGATGGAATAAATAGAACCATTTCACCTTTAATCAGAGGTTTCAGGTTTGAGTGATATCAAAAAAATATGATAGGGAACATTTCTCCTTTACTAGACCTTATACGAAGCGAATCTGAATTAATCAGATCCTTAAAGCATATGCCAAACATCGAGTCAGAAATAAAAAAAAAGTTACTATAATTTTACTTCTATAGACGCTACACCGTTCATGGTGATGTATGGAATGAATCCCACATCGGACCGGGATGAGAGCACTGGTCTCCTTATAAGGCTTGGACAATCCTCCTCCCTTCGAGCTAGCTTTTTGGGGTGAGTTAGGCCCAAGGCTTATTTTGACATGATATCAGAACCAAGCACACATGTCGATGTGGTCCCCTAGAAGAGGGACGGAATCCCCCCGACCAATTGAAGGGGTGGTGAAAATACCTCCGGTCTATGATCGTGCATGCTATAGAATAGACATTGGAACCTCGGATAAAGAATGTTCAGATCTGGGCGTGAGGGGGTGATGAATGGAATGAATCGCACATCGTACCGGGATAAGATCCCTGGTCTCCTTATAAGGCTCGGGCAATCCTCCTTCCTTCGACTTAGCTTTTGGGGTGTGAGTTAGACCCAAGGATTATTTTGAGATCAAGGATCTCATTCCGGTCCAGTATGAAATTCATTTCATTCATCATTAATCAGAGCCTTGATTATTTATCCAGGATGTTTTACGAATAGAGGAAATTATGAGTAAGATGATATATTTAAATGTGAGCAATTATAATATTTGGAGAAGTAAGATGAAAAATTTATTATTAAGAAGATGCATCTACCTATTTTTGCTGCTTATAAACCCAAGACTATATCTGATGAAGATCGGGATTTCAAGCACTATCAAGTTTGTGGGTATATACAACAATGGACTGAAGACAATGTTCACAACCATATTGTGAATGACACACATGCGAGATCATTGTGAAAAAAGGTAGAGACTCTTTATGCTTCAAAATCTGCGAACAATAAGTTGTTCCTGCTGAATAATTGATGACATTTAAATATAAGGAGGACATCCCTATTCTTGATCATATAAATTATTTTCAGTATGTCCTTGATCAGCTGTCTAGAATGGGAGCTAATTTCGATGATGAGATACAATGACTTTGTCTTCTTAATACTCTGCCAGATTCTTGGAAACCTCTTTGTGTTTCTTTGATAAATTTAGCTCGTGGTAGTAAGTTGGCCATGGAATATACCAAAAGTGGTGTGTTGAATGAGGAAGTAGAAGAAAATTCCAGTGTTCATCCTCACAAGCTGATGTTTTGGTTACAGGAGACTGCAAAAGAGATAAAACAAGAGGTTTGAGGAATAAAGATGAAAGCAGATGTAAGTCAAGGTCCAAATACCAAATTTTTTTGTGCAATCGACATATCAAAAAATAAATTCACAAGTTGAAGCAAGACACTAGAGAATGAAAGAAAGTTAAAAATAACAAGAACAATATTGCAGCTATTGTTCGAGATGACCTTCTTTTTGCTTATGATGATAACATCGTCAATTTGATTTCCCATGAGACAAGCTGGATAGTAGATTCTGGAGCTACCTCATATGACACACCAAGAAAAAAAACAATTCTCATCTTATACTCCTATTGACTAGTGTGTTAAATATGGGCAATGTTAATGAGATTGAGAAGATACACATTGATTCTAATCCTTCGGATATGTTGACAAAAGTGCTGGTTGCAGATAAGCATGAGTTTTGCAACAAATTGACAAGTATAAAACCTATAAATAGTTCCTCTACTTGAAGACATATTTATCCCCTTGGCTGGAGAGGGAGTTTATTGGGACCATGCCCATATTTTTCATTCAAAGGCCCAATGACCTAATTTTATCCTCTTTTGGTTTTCATTCCTATTTAGGATTGGATTCGATTTTTATTCCTATTTGGAGTTGGTTTTGACTTTAAGAGAAAGCACCAGTCATTATCTATAAATAGAGAAACTTTAGAGAATTATTTCATGCTCATTGATATTAATCTTAGAAAGACTTTAACACATCAGAGTGCAGTCAAAATTTCAACCTGATCTAACAGTGAACGAATCGAAAAATGCAATTTGAAGTTGGCTGGGAGGAATAAAATCTGCAGCAAAAGGAACCCTATTTCTTCTTTCTTCTCTCTTGATGAATGCTCTCTCAAAAACAATATTCATAACAATTTGGTCTTTGATTTAAATGGTGGAGATCAAAGTTGGAGGCATGTAGCATCTGATTTCGAGCCCCGAACATCAGCTCTACTTTTTGTGAGTTTTCCTCTTCCTTAAATTGATTTATTGTTGCTCTTGTTGCTTTTGTTGCTCCGTATTTGGCTCTTGTTGTGTAGTAGATTTGGAAAACCTTTGTAACCCTATTATTATTATAGTGGAGCCTTTTGGGTCTTTGTGATCCCGTAATTTTTATCTTCGACTTGAAGGATTTTTCATATTAAAATTTGGTATTCTTTATCCTATCTATTTTCGAGTTGCCTCTTTCCCGATATAACAGTGGTATCAGAGTTATGTTTAAGACAGGTTCATCTAGACGGGTTGAGTTCTAGCCGTATCTTATTATACGGTAATCATGATTTTTGTCTGAGAATTTTGACCGGAGTGCTACTCACGTTGAGACAAACTTTGTGTTGGAGATTTAGAGATGCGGCCTGTTAAAGGTTATGTGAAGAAGGTGGATCAAGTTTATTTTGTCTAAAGATTCAGGTCAAGGGGGAGAATCGTTAGGTGTTTGTCCTAATTTTCTTACCATATTTGATTTTCCTCTATCTTGAAGGAAAGGAAAAAATATTTACCATAATTAGTTTTGCCTTTTACGTAAAAACAAAATATAATTCTTCCATATTTAGGTAGTTCATTTTCTTGGAGGAAAATATTTTGGATTTCTATAGATTGAGGATCCTTCCTTCTCATTTAGCAGCATCTACAATGTAGTCCTTAAGGGATTTGAGAGTCTTGTTTAGAGGGAGAATTTTGGGGACAAGTATTAGCCTACCACATGTGTATGCCTCTTTATGAGGTTGTTCTCTCGATATTTTGTACTCTCTTTTATATAGTGGATTGATCATCTCTGCATTTGGATGTAGGTCAATAGACCGAACCATATTAAATATTTGTGTATTTGTTTGGTATATTTCTCCTTTGATGTATGATTTATCGTCGTTAAAAATATGCTTTATCAGCTTACGCATGACACCTGATTATTTTGATCTTAACACATGGTCTACAAGCATTTCAAATTGTTTATTTACTGTTCATAATTGTTGTTCTTTTGGAAGACTGAAATTGATTATCATATATTTTACGAAGAATTCGTTACATAAAACCTATAAATATTTTCATATATTTGATGAGCTAAAGTAGTTTATTTTCTCCATATTTTCCTTTGTTCCAAAGTACTTATTTTTAATATTATATTTTTTCCTCTGAAAAAGGCTTTTTTCTATATCAATTAGAAGTTATAATAAGAAATACAAAGAAAATATTGATAACATATATTTTCCCTGGTCCACTTTAATTGATGTTTAACCTTTTTTGGGTCCACAATATTCGCTACTCTTTCTCACCTTTTATTGGAAACTGTTGCTCCGTGATTGTTACTATCTTATGCTACTTTTTCTCCTCTTTTTCCTTATCGTCTTTTTTCTCCCTCTTCTTTCGTTCTCCCCCCTCTTCTTCTTCTTCTTCTTCTTCTTCTTCTTCTTCTTCTTCTTCTTCTTCTTCCTTCCTTTCCACCCTTTCTTGAGCCGATGGTCTTTCAGAAACAACCTCTCTACCTCTCCAGGTAGGGGTAAGGTCTGCGTACACACTACCCTACCCAGACCCCACTGTGGTATTGTACTGGGTATGTTATTGTTGTTGTAATATTTGATTTTTTCAGATATCAAGAAAAAATTAACTTCTTTTTTTCAAAATTTCCCTTAGAGTAAAGAGTCTATGGGTATTTGTTGTATTTCTAATGAATAAATTGAGGTTAATACGATCAATTTTATTGTTATTTAATGCTAACAAATAAATTCCTTAATATGTGTGAAAAACAACCAAAACATCAATTAAAATGGACTAGAGGGGTATAAGTGACAGGTTACAACGTTTTGGTAGTCATACAAACCACTATTGGAATTATGTATATTAAGCACTTCTTAGCAGAAGCAATGTACAACTATAGGTTAGGAACTATATTTACTTAGTTACTAGTAAGTCTGGGAATTTTCGTCACATGAGTACTTGTTTAACCAAAAATTGAGTTCTCGGTCAAAGTCAATATTTAGAAGAAAACGGGTTACTGATAACCAAAATTTACTTCACTTTCCCAATAAACTTAGGAAGAATAGAAAAATGCGATGGAGATGATTTGCCAAGAAAAATAAGGAATGGACTAGCAACCAGTCCCCAAAATTAAGGCTGAAAACTTTAATGCACAAAGCAAAGAATTATAGTATGTATTTCAGTGATAATCATAACTTGTCCTTACAAATGAAATTCTTATGATTATATAGGAGCATGCAATCATAACGGTTCTCATACTTAATTTGGACTAATTAAGGGGACATTGATTGTAGTGATTGCCCATTACTGTAGATAACCGTGAGTGGCATATTTATGACTAAAGATTTCTTATAACTGCTCCTGATTCCCCTTCCTTATTTACTTCAAGTTCGTGTATCTTCCTTTCTTTGTAGTCTTCATTCATTTCGTCCCCGTTTCTCTTTTGACAATTATCAGGCTCGGTTCTTTTCTCTTATGTTACCTCATGGGTGTTTCTCCCGTACCTTCTACGCATTCTTAATTTAGTTAATTGAGAATTCCACTTGTCACTATATCGATGCTCCACGTGTCATGTCTTTTTTCTACCAATACAGATAGTCCCCTTACTTTCTGAATATTCTCAATTGAGTATTCGGGAAGTGGTAAGTTTTTATGGAGGGAATTCCTCGCCTCCGTTTTTCAAGTACCATCATGGCTTTTTCAGAATCGATGTGTCATTGTCACATCTATTTAAAACATGCCACGTGGCTTCTTACGGTTGGCTCTGCAGTTTCTCAGCGCCTTTTAGGGTTCTTTTCCTGCGACTGTGCCAGTCACGAAGTGACGGTTCCATTAAGACGCTTCATAATGACTAATTGTAACAACAGTTGTATCTTCTTATAACTACTTCATTCTTTTTTATTTCTTGGAGTCTTCCTTCTTCAGTATCCATTACATTATTCTTTCCTTGTATTTCTGTATCCTTTCTCCTGTATTTCCTTGGATAATCATGTCTTTGTCAACGCTAGATCCTCGCAAAGTTGTGATTGTTGATGAACTTGCTCCTTCTACTGCCCCTACTAGAAGTAGGAGAGGTGGTAGACTTCGTATCCTTGGTTCATTATCTAACCATGGTTCCTCTTCCCAAAGTAGTTCTGCTAGTCCATCTTCTTCTAGACCTAGGGCTCCTTTAACCCCCAGATCTTCTTCTAGGAATAAAGATTTAAATGAACCTGTGCGTGAACCTAAAGTTGCAAAAATTGTTCCTCAAGAATTTTCTTTTGTAACTTATCGTGAAACCATGAGAAATCAAGTTTCTTCTATAGCTTCCCTCAATCCTGCTGAGCTTTACCCGAGTTTAATCACTATCGATTTCCTTTCCTTGGTTCGACGAGAATGTTATTGGAAACCAGATTTCCCAGTTTTAGTCCCTGGTGCCAACCAAAGAATTACCTCTTATCTTGTCGGTTACTCTATTATTTATACCTACCCTTTTACTTTGGGGTTCAAGCCTCCTATTGATTCAGTAATCATTGAGATTTGTTGTTACTTAAATGTGTGTCTTGGCTAGATTGGCCCTATTGTGTGGTGGATTGTTGCATGCCTTCGTTGTTTGTTGGATCTAGTTTCCGTCCCTTTTACCTTTTAGTACTTGCTTCACCTTTACTTTCCCAAGTTGTTTCGTGAAGGAGTTTTTTCTCTCGTGGGTAGAAGTAAGAAAGTGTTGGTTAGCCCTGAAGATGATCGAGACTGTGGCTGGTACGCCCATTATGTTGTTGCCCCCACTAGTGAATTAGTGGGTGAAGAAAACATGCCTTTCCCAGAAAAATGGAACTTTGCATGAATTTTTTTTTTACACATATCTTGAATAATTTCATGTAATCACATACCCGTTTTTCACCAACCATGGAAGTCTTTGATGAGATTCCCAACTTCCGTGCTTGGGTAGAAAAGATGCTAACTGTTGCCCCTATTGACAAAAGATCTTGGAAATTCCTTTCCCAAAAATTTTGTTGGAAAGTGAAG
Source organism: Nicotiana otophora (assembly GCA_000715115.1). Lineage (NCBI taxonomy): Eukaryota > Viridiplantae > Streptophyta > Magnoliopsida > Solanales > Solanaceae > Nicotiana > Nicotiana otophora. Next base: position 25,007 of record AWOL01S0008381.1, read on the forward strand.
ACACATGGTACCTTTTACCTTCATAGTTTTCTTTTCCTCTTACTTGTTTATTCAAGAATTTCTCACCCTTCCCTTTTCTTTTTGTTAGGATTTACTATTCGTGGCATTAGTCTCGCATCTGTTCTATCAACCTGACTTTTCGTGAGTTTGGCTCAGGAAATTTTGAGTGCTTCTTCCACCAAAAATAGCACTGACGAAGCTCGTGACTCTAATGAAGAAGAAACATAGGAAGGATCTTTGGTGAAAAAGCCACACGTCAGGAGACGTGTGGTTTTTGATGATGGAACTCCTCCCTCTCTTCCCCCAAGTGCAATTCCTTTCAAACTCATAGATGAGCCAGAGAACGTTCCTTTAGTGATTTTTGATGAGGATGTTGTTGATCCCCCCCCCCAAGTTTCGTTGATAGATTGTTCGCTCAATGCTTCGAGGGTGAAGAAGCTTTCGAGCCTATTTCTGAAGATTTGTCTCTTGCTTTCCTTCCAGCTTTATCTACCATCATCCCCCTAGTGCCTTTACCTAACGTTACTCCAGTTGTTACTCCTGTGGCTGCTTCTTATGTAGAGGCCGAACCTTCTAGCAACATGAGGGAGATGAAAAGAGTTATAATTGAGGTCCCTTAAGGTGGGAATTTATTGAGAAAATCTGGTCAAGCCGACGTGTGGCTGAAGCCACTGATAGGCCCTGTGGAGAAGAAGAAGTTAGAAAGTCATAGCTCATTGACTTTAATGAATGACATTGTTCATTCTTCTTTGAAGGTACGAGCTTAATTATATTTCTTTTCTTCTTTCTTCCTCATTCATAACTCTTCCTCCCTTACCTTTTTTGCATATTAATTTGATTGGTACAGAGCTTATGAAAAGAGTTTCTCAGGCGGACCAGCAAGTTATAGACTTGCGCACTGAGGTTGACAACTGGAAGGAACAATTCGAAGGTCTTCAACTGGAAAAGGAAGTTCTTGTAGAGGAGAAGAATGCTTTGGAGCGTCATATGAGGATGGTTTCTGCCGAGTTAGTGGTTGAAAAATCCTCTTCCAATCAGGTTGGAAAGGACAAGGATATATTAGAATCCTCTTTTGCTAAACAACTTTCCAAGGCATCTGAAGAGATAAGTAGTTTGAAAGAACTCTTCAATCAAAAAGAGGTTTACGCGGGAGATTTGGTTCAGATACTTACTCAAGCTCAGGAAGATCTCCGCACCTCTACATATATAATTCAGTTCTTGGAAAGTTCTTTCCCTCCTTTGAAGTCAGCTTTTGATGCCACGGAAGCAGAGAAAGAGGAGTTGAGAGCTGAGATTGACCAGTGGGGGAAGGATTATGAGGCTCTCGAGGATCAGTTATCGTTGGATGTGAGCTGGGCCTTCTTGAACACTCGCCTTGAGACTCTAATTGAAGCCAACCAGGAGGGTTTTGACCTTAATGCTGAGATTGCTAGGGCTAAAGAAGCAATTGATAAAACTCAGCAACGCCAAAGCTTTTCCTCACCTGAAGATGAAGGTTCCAAGGGTGATGGAGATGGACTTGTTCCTGGCAGGGCAGATGTTCAAGCCTCTTCTTCTCAAGTTAACCCTTCTTCTCCCGTTGATGATGCTCTAGTTGATGATACTCCTTAGTTTTCTCCTTTCCCCTATTTTTAGTTAGCTTTTATTTGGATCTTCCTTATGTTGTTTTTCCCTTAGCTTAACAACTTTTTTGGAAGGTTTGTTTTTGGTTACCCCTGTCTCCTTTTTAGAATTTAATGACAAATTAGCACCCCTGGTTTTTCAAGGTTTAATATATATAAATGTTTCGACTGCTTTTGTCACATATTATGCTCTTTGATTTTTTGACATTTGAGATTTTTCCTTGCATTTAATAATGCCTTAACAATCCGTGGCTTTGATTAACACGGATTTTTATAAAAGAGTGCCCTTTTATGTAAACGACATTGATGAAGATGACATCGCATCTTCATATTGGTGCAAATATATGAAACATGAAGTAGACATGAAAAGAAATAACTTGAAAAAGTTATATGTTTTGAACTTTCAAATAAATTTCATACATCATTTTCATGATTGCTCGTACAACACTTTCATAACTGCTTTTCTTGTAGCAGATTTTTAAAATACAAAATCGGGTCTATTATCCCGTGACTAAATTTTGGCTTTAACCTAAACTTGTAGGAATATGTAATATCTAAAACTCATAGGAATATGTAATATCTTGCATCCTTTTTGCGAGTTCATACTTCTTTGAAAAATTCAAGAGGTAGGTTTCTTCAAGGTTTTTGATTCAGGCTGAACTGAAGTATGCCTTTTTGGTTCTTTCTTCTATATGCATAGTCCCTCAAGTGTTAGAGCTTTGAAGCATGAAATCTCGAACACTGTATTACTCATTCCTTTTGGTCCATTCCTGAAAAGAAAAATATAAACGGGACTCGGAGAATATTTAGATTATGACTGCATAACCCATTTTCTATCAGAAAGGTTGCAACCTAAACCGGGAATAATTCAGTACTCCGCGTGTCTTTAGAGTTTAATATCATCATTTGTTTTGAGTTAGCTTTTTGCCTATCATCTAAAATGGTTAGTAAAATTCAAAAGAACAAATCAAAATTGAACCTGCGTGATACCTGACCTTGGGTACTTTCCTTGTCTAGAAGTAATACTTCTTCAAATGAGCTGCGTTCCAGTTTGATGGTAGTACCTTTCCATCCATGGTTTCCAACTCGTATGCTCCCTTTCCAGCGATGCCTTGAACCCTATAAGGGCCTTCCCAATTTGGACTCAACTTTCCCACATTGGCTGCTTTTGTCGATCAAAACACCTTTTGAGTACGAAGTCCCCAATCTTGAAGTATCTCAAATTAGTTGTCCTGTTGTAATATCTCTCAATCATTTGTTTTTGAGCCACCATTCGAATTAATGCTGCTTCTCTCCTTTCTTCTAATAGATCCAAATTTATTCACATCTCCTCCTTATTTGCTTCCCCAGTTGTATGTGTATATCTCGTACTTGATTCATCTATCTCTACCGGAATTAAAGCTTCTGCACAATATACAAATGAGAATGGAGTGTCACCCGTACTTGTTTTAGATGTCGTTCGATAAGCCCACAACACCCCTGGTAACACTTCCGGCCATTTGCCTTTTGATTCCTCTAATCTCTTCTTCAAGCTATTAATGATAACTTTATTCGTTGATTCAGCTTGTCCGTTAACTGCAGGTTGGTAAGGTGTGAATGTAATCCGTTTAATCTGGCAACTTTGAAAGAATTTTATGATTCTAGTGCCTATAAACTGCGGGCCATTGTCACACATGATTTTCTTTGGAACTCCAAACTGACAGATAATATTTTGCCAAATAGAATCTCTGACTTCTTTTTCTCGCACCTGTTTGAATGCTCCTGCCTCTATCCATTTTGAAATATAATCTATTAAAACTAACAGAAATCATACATTTCCCTTAGCTTGAGGCAAAGGGCCTACAATATTCATGCCCCACTTCATGAAAGGCCATGGTGAAATAACTGAATGTAACAGTTCTGCTGGGCGGTGCATGTTATTGGCATATCGTTGGCATTTATCGCAGCTAGCTACAAAGATTTCTGCTTCTTCTTCCATTTTTGGTCAATAATACCCTGATCTTACTAATGTCTTTACCGATGATCTTCCCCCGGCGTGATTGTCGCAGTGCCCCTCATGTACTTCCCTCATCACATACTCCATTTGCGATGGGCTGAGGCACCGTGCTAAAGGTCCGCCAAACATCTTTCAATATATATTTCCATGAATTAAGCAATACTAGGTGGCTTGTTGGCGAAAGTATTGTACTTCTTCTTGTCCTTGGGTAAGATTCCATACTGCAAAAAGTTCACAAATTCGTTCCTCCAGTCCTAAGTTAGATTACTAAAATTTACCTCGCTCTTGTCTTGGTCAAGTGCCGAATGAAACAAATGTATCATGATAGCATTTTCTGCATTTGTTACATCCATGACAGACGCAATATTTCCCAACGCATCTGCTTCTGCATTCTCTTTCCTGGGTATCTGCACGGCCTTCCACAACTGAAATTGTCTAAGTAATTCTCGTACCTTTTTCAGGTATTGTTGCATTCACGTTTCTCTTGCCATGTAAATACCCTACATATGGAAACCACCAATTGCGAGTCACTTTTGATCATAATCTACTCTATACCAAGTTCTCGTGCCAGTTCCAAACCTACAATCACATCTTCGTACTCTGCCTCATTGTTAGTGATTGGATAACATTTTATTGCTTGTCTTATGACTTCCCCTGAAGGTGGAATTAGAACAATTCCTAAACCCGCTTCTTTAACGTTTGAAGAACCATTGGTAAATAAATTCCAAGTCCCCGATTAGATCAGGTGAATACCTATAGTTACTTTTCTGCTTCAGGAACTAAATTCGTGCTGAAATCCGCTACAAAATCTGCTAAAACCTACAATTTTATTGTAGTTATGGGCTGATATATGATATCGTACTCACTGAGTTCTATTTCCCATTTAGCTAATCTTCCTGATAATTCTTGTTTATGCAATATATTCCTCAGGGGAAAAGCAGTTATTACAGAAATAGGATGACACTGGAAATAAGGTCTTAACTTCCTAGATGCCACAATTAACACTAAAGCAAGATTTTTCAAATGGGGATACCATGTCTCAGCATCTAGTAAAGATTTAATAACATAATAAATTGGGAATTGTTTACCTTTATCTTCTCGTACCAACACCGCACTCACCGCTACTTCTGACACAACAAGATAAATGTGAAGCCTTTCATCGTGTTTTGGTTTGGCTAGCAAAGGCGGATTTGACATATATGATTTTAGGTCCTTGAGGGCTTGTTGGTATTCATCAGTCCATTCAAACTGATTATGCTTTTTCAATACTGAAAAGAATTTTAAACTCTTTTCTGATGACTTTGATATAAATTTCCCCAGCGCTGTTATTCTTCCTGTTAATCTCTGCACTTCTTTTTTGCTCGTGAGTATATCTGGTATTTTTTCAATAGCTTTGATCTGCGCAGGATTTACTTCAATACCCATGTTAGAAACGAGAATGCCTAAAAACTTGCCTGAAGCCATGCCAAAAGCGCACTTTTCTGGATTTAGCTTCATATTGTATTTGCGGAGAATCTCGAAAGTGTCTGACAAGTGTTGAAAATGCTCTCCCACCTATGCTAACTTGACCAGCATATTGTCAATGTAGACTTCCATAATATTTCCCAGATGTTCTTGAAACATTTTAGTCACCAACCTTTGATACGTGGCTCCAGCATCTTTTAAACCAAAGGGCATGAATTTATAATAGTAAGTCCCTCTGTCTATGAAAAACGAAGTTTTTTCTTCATCTAGGGGATCCATTTTTATTTGGTTATATCCTGAATATACATCTAAAAAACTCAAAAGTACATGTCACGACCCAAATTCCCCCTCCGTATAACGCCATGACAGCACCTAGTCTCTACGACTAGGTAAGCCTAACATTCGCAGAATAATTAAATGGAAACATAATTTTAACACCTAACCGTTCAAAAATACACAGCAAATCCCAAAACTCGGAACATCGTGGATCACAACCTACAGAAGGAAAAATCTAGTGTCTCTATACATCAGAATTCTAACAAGGAAAATACAGAAGATAATGGACATGAGAAAGAGTAGAAGGGGACTCCGAGGTCTGCGGACGCGACATATATACCTTGAAGTCTCCAAAGCTATCCCGGCTCACTGATAATGCAGCTGATAAGGTGCACCTGGATCTGCACATGAAAAACATGTGCAGAGAGTAGCATGAGTACACCACGATCGGTACCCAGTAAGTGCCATGCCTAACCTCGATCGAGTAGTGACGAGGTCAGGTAAGGGCCCTACTGGTAATTATATAATAAAACAATATAGAGTGTAATACCGCAATAAAATAAAGGCTGAAATTTAACAATAATGGAATCATAGAAGGTAACAGCTCAGTACACAGAAGCACAACAGGGGATCTCCCGAGATACCGTCTCGTAGTTCCAAATGTAAATGAGCAGGGGGATCTCCCCGAATACCGTTCCGTAGTCCCAAAGTAAATGTGTAGGGGAATCTTCCGGAATACTGTTACGTAGTCCCAAAGTAAATATATAGGGGAATCTCCCAGAAAACCGTTCCGTAGTCCCAAAGTAAATGTGCAGGGAAATCTCCCGGAATACCGTTCCGTAGCCCCAAAGTAAATGTGTAGGGGGATCTCCCGAAATACCATTCCTTAGTCCCAAAGTAAATATGCAGCGCGAGTGATAGAAATACAACTACATCACAAAATTCTTACAATTTAGCCTAAGTACCAATTAGGGAAGAAGCAGGTAAATTCCCTAAGCATGCTGTACATAATTCACATAAACAATTAAGACATGTAGACATGTTGTATTAGACTAAACATGATAGCTACACATATTGGAATAACTCAATTAAGAATGAAAATAGATTAGTATTCATTAAAATGGTATAACTCAAAATAACAGGAAAATATGTTGCTGCTCGGTAAGAAAATCGGGTTTTACCACAACTAGCCCGTGTACGTACTCGTCATCTTACGTACACAGCGCTCACATAGCACAATAGTTCCAAATCTTAAGAGGATTTCCCCCACGCAAAGTTAGGCAAGCCACTTACCTCGAACCAAGCTCAATCAATCGGTCACAATGCCTTTCCCACAAATATCCAACTCTGAATGGCCCAAATCTAGTCAAAAGCAATTACATATCATAAATATGACAATAATAGACTCATCTAATTAACGAAATCAACATTTTAACGAAAATTTTGAAATTAACTCAAAATATCTGTGGGGCCCACATCTTGGAACCCAACAAAAGTTACAGAATATGAATGCCCATCCAACCACGAGTCAAACCATATAAATTTCACCAAAATCCGACATCAACTCGAACCACAAATCTTCAATTAAATTCTATGAAGATTTCTACCATTTTCAACCCAATCTTTACCCATTTGAACTTAACAATCTTTCCACAACCTTATTGGTATGTATACATAATACTCTTACACCCAAGAATCATACTATTAATCACCCATCTTTACTCCGAACCCGAAATTGAAGAATTGAGGAAAGAAATTCTTACCTCTTTGAAGCCCTAGCAAGATCCTTATGAAATCTTCAAACCTTGAACAAGAATTGATGGATAAATGACTAAGTCTTCGCTCTCTCTCTCTCTAAAATGCTCTCACCCTTCTCTAAAATATCATATTTTGGCTAAAAACAATGAGCTTCAAGGGCTATAAATTGAAATTGGGTCGGGTAAAAAATTAGAAAGAATGGAAGCTCCGACGCAGTTATACGGTCGCATATGCGATCGCATAACAGGTATGCGGTCCGCATAACGGCCATATAATTTGGTATCCAAAGTTGGGCGTTACTGACCCGGTCTACGGTCATTACAGTCCACATACTTGTTCCGCGATCGTATAATGCACCATAAAATAGGTCTGCGGTCGCATAGTGCACCGTAGATTTTCCTCAAATCTTGCCCCTCTACTGATCTACTTTGCGACTACTATGCGGTCCACAGAGTGATTCGACGACCGCATAGTGGTGGCAGAAATGACCCTTTTCCGACAAAATTGTCCTTTACACATCGGTGCATTATTCAACCCAAAAAGTCCAAGCTGCGGCGAGCTTATATATATAATCTTTGTACTAATTGATCCACCTCGGCACTACCAAACCTTAATTTCCTTAGCAAAAATTTCTCCGGGGTCGTTACACATAAGTCAACATCCGGTCAACCTTCTCAACTTAAATTCTAAACCTTAGAACTAAGTGCTCCAAATAATTTCAAAAACTCACCGAACCCAAATCCATTACCCCCGCAAGCCAAATAACAACTGTAATTCACAATTTGAGCAGTAAATGGGGAAACGGGATTATAATACTCAAAACGACTGGCCGGGTCATTACAGTACATGTCCTACGGTAGAATCGATTAGTTGATCTATATGCGGCAAAGGAAATGAATCTTTAGGGCAAGCTTTATTTAGATCAATATAATCTACACAAACTCGCCATTTTACATTCTTTTTAGGAACTATGGTTCTGAAAGAAAGATAAGCCTTAAGCCAACTAAATCTAGGAAGGTAGGTTAAAGTGACTAGTCTTTCTTATCTGAAAGCAAGCAAGACAACAAGGGAGGTTTTAGGCAACTCGATGGTTTCGAGATGGGTTTCCTTGAGGGTGTGTCCACTTATTTTTCTATTCAAGTTCTGGTTAGAATTTCAGAAAGTTTAGATTCTTATTGCCACTACTTAGCATACACTAGTTAAAAGGTTAAATGGTTCCTCTACTAAGAGATGCACCATATTGATAGGAATAGGTGAAGCCCTTCTTGTACATGTCCTTGAGAGCAACATTCATGGTAATCATCACTACTTTCTCCCGAGGGCATGGTATGGCTTTGTTCTTGGTCTTGTTTAATAGATGTCGAGTGCTGCTTTTCCCCGTCCTAGAATATCCATCTGCTCTAAGTGGGCGCGAGCTAGAATCCTTATGTCGGCTTGCGTGTTCAAAAGACTACCTCTTTACCCCTTGCATCTTCATTTTTTCGAAAGCCCAGACCATTCTTCTGGATCTGCATTAGTCCTATTTCAGGTGCAAAGCCTCTTCTAGCTAACCAGTTAGGGTACTTTACCTCTCGTATCGATCCAATTTTCATAAGCTTTTGTACCTCATCTTGGATTACTTGATTTTTGAAGGATTCTTGCTTCTTCTTCTTCTTCTTCTTCTTCTTCTTCTTCTTCTTCTTCTTCTTCTTCTTCTTCTTCTTCTTCTTCTTCTTCTTCTTCTTCTTCTTCTTCTTCTTCTTCTTCTTCTTCTTCTTCTTCTTCTTCTTCTTCTTCTTCTTCTTCTGTTTGATAGGTAGGTATGATGGGTCCTCATTCCATTTATGGGTCATTACCTATGATGATATACCTGTCATATCTGAATGCGACCTAGCAAAGCAATCTACGTTTGCTTGTAAAAATTTAATTAACTTACCTTTTATTTCTGGGCTTAAATTTTCCCCGACGTAAACTTTTCTGTCTGGCCAGCGTGTAAATAGCACTTTAGCTTCGCGTTCTTCAGCAGTTGTCTTAATATTTCCATTTTCTTCCGGCTCTTAAATAACATCAGGTCTCGAATCAACATCAATCTGTCCTGGTATGCCTTCAGTTGAGGTCTTTGCACCAATATCCTCAACCGAGTTCTGTAGTTGCTATTTCGTGCATGCATCATTGGCTACCATGCTTGAAACTGCCACCGATTTGATACTTCTTGAAGCTTGCTGATCTCCCCGTATTTGATGGATTCCCCACTATGAAGGAAATTTGATAATTTGATAACGTGGATGGGACGACATCCATATCGTGAATCCAAAGTCTTCCCAGAATTATATTATATGCCATGTCTACGTCTATCACCTGGAACTTCGTATCCTTAACAACTCCTTCTGCAAACGTGGTGAGCAAAACTTCCCCTTTTGTGATAACACTTGAATTATCAAACCCGGACAAGGATCGTGCCTTTGGTATCACCTTGTCATTAGCTTGAATTTCGTTCACCACTTTTAGTAAAATTATGTTCACTGAACAACCTAAATCAATCAAAACTCATTTTACGTTAGTATCATGTACAAGTAAAGATATTACCAGTGCGTCATTGTGAGGAATCATCAAGCCGTTCATATCTTCATCATGAAATGTTATACTGTCTCCATCTAAGACTTAGCGAACTCGCTTTCCATGAGTAACCATGACTTTTGACGTCTTTTTTGCAGTTTTATACGTTACACCATTGACCTTATCTCCCCCAATTATTACATTGACTGTTCGTTTTGGTGATAGAGGTTTCGGGGGTTCCCGTTTGTTCTTTATATATGATTGTCTTCATTTCTCGCTGAACAGGTCAGTGAGACAACCTTGCTTTAACAAATGCTCGACTTCTCCCTGCAGTAATCTACATTCTGTTGTTCTATGGCCATGATCGTTGTGAAACTTACACCAAAAATCTGGATTCCTTTTGCTTGCTCGGAGGTGCTGACATTAAAGCTGTAATCTCCTATCCTTGCGCGTGTACCAGAATCGTTACCTCGTGCATCCCGTTCCTTTATGAACCTAGATGAGTAACTCATATCGTTTTGCCTCGGTCTTGAGTCGAATCATGCATTTTCTTATTTAGATCGAGGGTCTCACCTAGCAGGTCCGATGTAAGGTTCGTACCTATTTTTTTCAGTCCTTTTTTCTAATTCTGAACATCTCGATCCTGCTCTTTCATCGGTTCTTGGTTGTGCGACCGTATCTTCCTCTATCTGCAACTTTGTACTATATCTGTTGTATACATCGTTTCAAGTTGTTGTTGGGAATTCTCGCAAACTTTCCTTCAGTCATCTCGTTGCTTCTGAACGTTTCTCGTTTAAATTGCTCGCAAATGCCATAGCTTCCTAGTTATCAGGTACCCGAGGCAACATCATTCTCTCCCGCTGGAATCTATGTATGAATTCCCTAAGTAATTCTATATTCCCATGTTTTACCTTAAAGATTTCTTCCATCCTTTTATCAACCTTCTGAGCTCCCGAATGTGCTTTTATAAATGAATCTGCAAGCTCAGCAAAAGAATCAATAAAGTTTTCAGGTAAAAAAGAATACCATGTTAACGCTCCTTTCGTGTGTGTTTCACCAAAGTTCTTAGCCAAAACTGATTCGATTTCTTGCTTGGTTAAATTGTTGCCTTTCACTCCAGTGGTGAACGCAGTTACGTGATCTCGAGGGTCAGTTGTTCCATCATATTTTGTAATATTAGGCATTTTAAACTTTTTAGGAATTGGCAAAGGCGCTACACTTGGCTTCCAGGGTTGTTGTAAATACCTGTCAATATCCACTCCTTTGATCACGGGTGGCACGCCAGGAATTTGCTCTATGCGATCATTTTGCTCCTTCAACCGTTTCTACAAAGTTAGTACCAAACTTTGTAAATTAGAATTATTTGGTGTACCTGACCCTCCATCGCGAGATTCGTCAGGAATTCCTCCATTTCTAGGATTGTCAAGCCCTGAGCGTGGGTTTTGTAAGGTTGTTGTATTGGCCGGTGGAGGAGTTTGTGGCGCATTGGGCAATCCTCTAACAAAAGCTTGTATAGCACTATTCACATGTTCATCAATCAATTGCTTTAGAGCGTCTAGCTCTACAGTATGTTCGTCCCCCCTGTTGATCATCAGCGTGTGATATAGATCTTTCAGGTGAACCTCCACGGGATAGCTGAGGGGATCCCGTTGGAGAGGGGGGTGGTGTAGTTCCATTCAACTGGTCATTTTCGTTAACAGTTGACATAGCTGGTTGCAAAAAAATAGAATTTGGAAAGTGAAAAAATTATCATATCCCCGACAGTGGAACCAATTTATTTAACCAAAAATTGAGTTCTCGGTCAAAGTCAATATTTAGAAGAAAACGGGTTACTGATAACCAAAATTTACTTCACTTTCCCAATAAACTTAGGAAGAACAGAAAAAAGCGATGGAGATGATTTGCCAAGAAAAATAAGGAATGAACTAGCGACCAGTCCCCAAAATTAAGGCTGAAAACTTTAATGCACAAAAGTAAAAAACATATAGTATATATTTCAGTGATAATCGTAACTTGTCCTTACAAATAAAATTCTTATCCTTATATAGGAGCATGCAATCATAACGGTTCTCATACTTAATTTGGACTAATTAAGAGGGGCATTAATTGTATTGATTGCCCATTACTATAGATAACTGTAACTGGCATATTTATGACTAAAACTTTCTTATAACTGCTCCTGATTCCCTTTCCTTATTTACTTCAAGTTCGTGTATCTTCCCCTCTTTGCAATCTTCATTCATTTCGTCCCCGTATCTCTTTTGACAACTATCAGGCTTGGTTGTTTTCTCTTATGTTACCTCATGGGTGTTTCTCCCGTCCCTTCTATGCATTTTAATTCAGTTAATTGAGAATACCACTTGTCGCTATATCGATGCTCCACGCGTCATGCCTCGTCAGCTTACTGATGTTTCACATGTCATGTCGTGTTTTCACTAATACAGTACTATTCTCAGATTTTGATTAAATGAGGTAACTTCAAAAATCCACGAATCTTGAATATCTCAATAGGTTAAAGACTATTTTTGGAACACCATCTAATTGGCCTTATCCCTGAAATGACTTGTCCAAATTGAGTGGTTCGAATTCTAGTGGAAAATATCACCCATATATATCCTATTTGACTTGTGACACGGTATCAGAAAATGTTGAAAGAGGCTTTAACTTTCTGTTTTGAGTTTAGACTAGTTAAATGAACAAAGAAGATATAGAAATTTGTATAGAGTTTAAATTGTATTTATTACAACAACAACAACAACAAAAAACCCAGTAGTTTCCCACAAGTGGGGTATGGGGAGGGTAAGAAGTACGCAGCCTTACCCCTACCCCTGGAAGGGCAGAGAGGCAATTTCTGATAGACCCTCGGCTAGAGAACGACTGAAAAAGAATAGGTAATTGCAACAAGAAGGAATAATAGAAAGATGAAATAAGATCGAATCCAAGAATGCAGTCAAACTCTAGGTATTAATATCCATCTATGAATAAAAGATATCACAATAACACTAATGCTAGCGAAATGAGTAAGACAAAGAGAAACGCTCGACTACCTACGAACCCTCTACCCTAATCTTTGACCTCCACACCCTCCTGTCTAGGGCCATGTCCTCAGTCAGCTCCAGCTGCGCTATGTCCCGCCTAATAACCTCTCCCCAAGACTTCTTAGGCCTACCTCTACCCCTCCTGCTGCCCACCGAGGCTAACCGCTCGCACCTTCTAACTGGGGATTCTATACTTCTCCTCTTAACATGCCCGAACCTTCTCAACCTCACATCTTATCCTCTATAGGGGACACTCCCACCTTTTTCCGAATAACTTCATTCCTAATCTTATCCAACCAGATATGCCCACACATCCACCTCAGCATCCTCATCTCAGCTACTTTTAGCTTCTGGGTATGAGAGTTCTTGACCGGCCAACACTCTGCTCCATACAACAAAGTCAGTCTACCTACAACCTTGTAGAACTTACCTTTAAGTCTCAGTAGCACATTCTTATCACACAAGACATTGGAAGCGAGCCTCCACTTCATCCATCCTACTCCAATACGATGTGTGACATATTCATCAATCTCCCGATTACCTTGTATTATAGATCCAAGATACTTGAAACTACCTCTCTTGGGGACGACTTGTGTATCAAGCCTCGCCTTAATATCCCCTTCCTGGGTACCATTGCTGAACTTGCACTTCATGTATTTCGTTTTAGTCTTGCTCAACTTGAAATCCTTAGACTCTAGGGTCTGCCTCCAAACCTCCAGCCTCTCGTTAACGCCACCCCGCTTATCATCAATTAAAACTATGCCATCCACAAATAACATACACCATGGCACCTCACCTTGAATATATCTCGTCAAAGCATCCATCGCCAAGGAAAATGGGAATGGACTAAGAATTGATCCCTGGTGCAACCCCATGATAACCGGAAAGTGTTCCGAGCCTCCTCTCGCTGCCCTAACCCGAGTCTTAGCTTCATCATATATGTCCTTAATCACCCTAATGTAAGCTACTGGGACTCCTTTAGCCTCCAAGCATTGCCAGAGCACCTCTCTCGGGACTTTGTCATATGCTTTTTCTAGGTCAATGAATACCATGTGCAAGTACGTCTTCATCTCCCTATACCGCTCCACCAATATCCTCACAATGTGAATGGCTTCCATAGCCGAATGATCCGGCATGAAACCGAACTGGTTCTCAGAAATAGACACACTGGTCCTCACCCTCACTTCAACCACCCTCTCCCAAACTTTCATAGTATGACTTAGCAGCTTAATCCCCCTATAATTATTGCAACTTTGGATATCACCCTTATTTTTATATAGAGGAATCACTGTACTCCACCTCCATTCATCGGGCATCTTCTTTATCCTAAAAACGACATTGAACAACCTAGTGAGCCACTCCAAACCTGCCCTACCCGCATTCATCCAAAACTCCACCAGAATTTCTCTGGCCCGATAACCTCTACCCTTGTGAATCTTACACATAGCCCCATCGACCTCCTCTACTCTTATGCGCCTACAGTACCTGAAATCACAGCGCATCTCGGAGTGCTCCAAGTTTCCCAACACAATGTCCCTATTACCCTCTTCGTTCAGGAGTTTATAGAAATATGTCTACCTTCCTCATCTTTGATACACTTAACTTGATCCAGATCATGGGCCTTCCTCTCTCTCACCTTGGCTATGATTCTTATGTAACAAAAGAAAGAAGGCAAAAGGCCTCCTGGCCACTTAAACTTGTACCCTATTGTCATGCCGGTAAATAAACTTTTAAAATTCCCACATGAACACTTAAACTTGAGCATAGGTGAACTAATAAATACCTCCGACCTATGACTCATAGCGCGTGCATTACAATTTCACAAACGTGGAAACCCAGTCAGCAATAAACGAATAAAAACATGACACGTGTTAGGCGGGAAAACCCACTAAGTACCGATATTTCCTATTCATTTTTGCCCTAAAACACTAATTTCATTTTCATTTTTTTCAGTCGTCTCTCTCAATTCCCCTCTAACATTTTCACCCGTCTGCTCAAAATGGAGTGAACATTGTCATAGGATTCCATTAGATCATCTGAAGGTTGTGTTTATGCCTTTTTCTTTCAAAATCGGTCCCAAAGCAAGAATCTGAGACAATCGTGTACCGTCCATTTCTCCTCCACCAGAAACATAGAAGTCATTAAAGGCCTAATTGTTGTTTTTCATGAAATTTCTAGTTGTTTTCTTGTATTTTTATTCGTTATTGAAGTTGGTCATGGTAGAATAATGTTTTGTATGCATGCAATGGTTCTTCATTATTTAGGGTTTAAAATTAGGGCTTTTTGGAATAACATACTAAATTCTTATTTTTTTTCTCTGGATTTTGTTGGTTCCATCGCTTATTTGGCATATAGGGATAATAATTAGGTCTTTTTATCATACCGAAAAATTTTCTCTCTTAAAGTGATAAAGTTAGGGTTCTTTTCCCGCATTTGCTTGTTCTTTTTCAAATAATATTGTCTCTTTCTTTTGAATATTTTACTGATTTGGACTTAGCTTATCTTATTTTCATAGGCGTAGTGAAGCAGGATGGCTGTTCTTGTGAAATTATAATTTTACCATCAGGGACAACTGGTAGCTAGCCCATTAATGAGGTATGAAAATGGTATAACATGGCCTTCTATTGTAACTGCTGACACTGATGAATTGCATGTTATTCAATTCAACAAATGGGCAAATGATATGGGGTACTTAGATGTGGAGAAATTATGTCGAGTCAATAAAAAAAGACAATTTCGATTTATTAAGTATGGTGCTGATGTGTTAGAATTCTGCAAAGACCTTCATTTTGGGGATTTTATTGATGTTTATTTATGTCACACTGTTAATATACCATGTGCTGATATTGAATTTAATGAAATGTTAAGTAGTGGTGTGGACCCCAGTGATATCCCATATGACCAAACAACTGGCTTTAGTGAAGTGCCACAAGGGCAAACAAGTAGAGCTAATGCTATGGAAATAAACTCACCTACCAATGATATAAATAGTGGTTATTTCACTGAGGGGAAGGGTAAATGGAGGGTTGCTGATATAGAAGATTCTACTGAGGATGAAGAGGAGTTCTACAACTTTCATCTAGCCACAGATTTAGATTGTGATGAATTTAAGAGTAATTCTGAGAATGAGGATGGTGAATATGAGGGTGTTTCTGCTGAAGAGGATACATATGCCTCACTTTATGATGCTGATGAGGATGTTGTTGGAGAGACAAGTGATATAGAAGCTGACCTTGTTGCTGCTAGACAAACCAAAGTAAATGAGAAGAACCGGAAAGAGAGATCTAGTGATGTTAATGTAGATGAGCTACCTAGTGGCCCTTTAGGCATTGACCCTGGATTTCAAGACATTTAGAAGGACAAAACTGCTAAATATGCTGGAAAATTGGGAGGGGATGAGCAGTACCAGGCAGTTCAGATCTAGGGAGTGAGGATAGAACTGATGATGATGTAGATGCAGATGCAGATGATGAGGTGCATAACCTTCCTCCAAGAAGATAAAGTAGAAAGGTCTACTTTAACCCAAATTGTAAGAAAATTGTTTTCCAACTGGGAACGGTCTTTGAAAATGTTAGGCAATTTAGATCTGCTTTACAAGACTATGTTATACAGAGAAGAGTTTAGTTAAAGTTGAGACCAAATGAGAGGAATAGGTTCAGGGCAAGATGTTTGAACTCTAGTAGATGTAGATGGCATATTTTAGGCAATTTACAGGGCCACACATAGTACTTCATTGTTAACACATACTACCCTGTCCATTCATGCTTCCCAGTCACAAGGAACAAGCTTGCTAACACAGCTTGGATAGTTAAACATTACAAAGATAAGATCATTAATCAGCTTGACATAAAGCTCAAGAAGTTGCAAGAATTGATAAGGATTAAGTATGATGTGTATGTAGGAAAAACAATATGTGCCAAGGCTAGACAGAAAGGTAATGGGTAAGTATTTAGGTGATTACAAAATGGAGTTTTCTAGGATTTATGATTATGCTAACATGATAAGAACTACTAACCCAGGAAGCACTGTTATGGTGAGGACTTCAAAAGAAATAAAACCCGGTAAAGAGGTCTTTGTGGGGATATACATTTGTTTACATACTTTGAAAACAGGTTGGTTAGAAGGGTGTAGAAGAGTAATTAGATATAATGGTGCATTTCTGAAGGGAGTGTGTAAAGGTGAGCTATTGTCATGCATTGCTAAGGATGGTAATAACCAGATGTACCATGTTTCTTGGGCAGTGGTTGAGAAAGATACCAAGAACAGTTGGTCCTGGTTTTTTAGGTGTGTAATGGAGGACTTGAAACTGACAGAATCTGAAGGTTAAGGACTAACAATTATGTCTGATATGCAGAAGGTATGTGTATTGTTTTAATCTCGTTTTTGCTTTAATATTTAATACTGCATTGGATGAACTCTAAAAATGTATTTTTGTTTTTCAAGGAATTTGTTCCAGCTGTATCTGAATTGATGCCAAATGTTGAGCATAGAATGTGTGCAAGGCACATATGGAGCAACTGGAAGAAAACCTGGGGTGGTGAGGAAAGAAGGAAGAGGTTCTGGGGTTGTGCAATAGTTTCATTTGAAGCATTTCTGAAGGTTAAACTAGATGAATTGGCAGAATTGGATGGCAATAAGATAATAGAAGACTTGCTTAGATATCCCAAACAGTCATGGTGCAGGGCCATTTTTAAAGACTGTAGTAAGTGTGATGTTGTGGAGAACAACATGTGTGAAACCTTCAACAGTTGGATACTTACTTCTAGGCATAAGTCAATCATAACCATGTTGGAAGAGATCAGAGTGAAGGTAATGGAGAGGATGAATAATATGAGAGAATTTGCTACAAAGTGGAATTCTGATATATCTCCTATGGCACTGGGGTACATTGAAGAGAAATCTATAAGAGCCACTAAGTATGAATATAAATGGAATGAGGACACTGGATTTGAGATCCAAGATGGAATTTACAAACACATAGTTGATTTTGTAAAGAAGGAGTGCATATGTAGAATATGGCATGCTGAAAGGTATACCCTACTCCCATACACTTTGTGCAATATTTTTTAAAAGGTATGACGCTGCTGACTATGTTGAGCATTGGTATAAGAAGGAAACATACCTCAAGGCATTCAGTTGTTACATACAACCTATGACCAACATGGAGATGTGGCCTCCAACTCAAAACCCCAAAGTTTAGCCTCTTGTAATTACTAAGATGCCTGGTAGACCTAAGAAACATAGAAGAAAGGCTCAAGATGAACCTACAAAGCAATTTTGTAAGAGATCAAGAAAGGGGACACCAATGACCTGTTCTCATTGCAAGACAACACGGAATAACAAGAAAGGCTGTGCAATCCTGGTAAGAATCAAATACTTTTTATACTTTAAGTGTTTTAGTCTTTTGCTGAATTTTTATATCTTGGGTGTTTTAGAAAGGGCAAAGTTCAACTGTTGGTGCTGGGAGTATACTGCAAATGCCCAGGCTACAACGGCTGCATCAGGAGGCCATTATGGTACTACTGTTGGTGGTGGATCTGCATCACAACAGTCTGCTACTATTGCAATAGCAAGATCTGCAACCCAAAGAAATTTTGGAACTACTGCTGATGGTGGATCAGGAACACAACAATCTGGAACTACAAAAGAAAGATCAAGGACTCCTCAACAAATTCTTAGAACTTTAGGTGGAAGGCCTAGGCCTAGGACTGCTGGATTTGGAATACTGTTTGGTGAATCAGGGATAGTCATAGAGAGGTTAAGTATGTGAAATTATGTCTAATTGTTGTGTCTAATTACTATACTAAGTTCTAAAATTATATTTCTATTTGAATGTAGTTTGGGTTAAGGGACAGAGTCACACATGATCTTAGGCAAACAATAGATGCTAGCCAGAACATTATTTATCTTGGATATAGAGCACCTGGACTTAGGTGGAAAGGAACAAATGCAGTAACCCAAAGGCAACTTCAACAACAGGCTAGAAGGAGACAAACTCAGGCAACCCTAAGCCAATCTGAAGCTCCTGCTTCAACTCAGCCAAACTCGAGCCAATCTCAGTCCAACTTCAACCTATCTCAACCATAATGATTTGAAGAAATGTTTCTTTTGTGAAAGTTTAAGTCTGTTAGTATCAGAACTTATTTGTAGGTTATTTTGTGGAATATTTGATCTGAAATATTCATAACTTAGTATATGTTGTTTTGGTTTGGTTTTAGACATAGTAGTAAACTGGTTTCTGCTAGTGTGCAGATTTGATGGCTTACTATTGACAATCGAAACGGTTGGTTTGAACTTGTCTAATTGTTCAGATGTTAATGCCAAGCATAACTTTTCATTGCAGCAAAATACTTCATACACTTGATATTGTCATTGTTTGTGAGAAATAAACATATAATACAACGATCCTAAACTAAGAATAACACTACAAAGAGCAGTAAAGCAACAACAAACACAATTACATATTCTTTTCCCCTATTCCTTCACTGCTCATTGACGCGAATTCTTGATAGCAGTCCCGAAATTACCTGTTTGTAATGATCTGGAAGAGGTGGGTCAACCCACCTAAAAACATTACAGCAACTAGTTGTACCATAATTTGAGCATCCTAAGAACCTTCTACCTGGATTGGTGGGCTTCCAGGTTATGCACACAACAATGTCAACTCCACAACGACAAACTACATGACTTTCCATTGCATTCTTGTCCTGAAAAATAAAATATCGACTTAGAGAAGAAAAAAAATACTTGAATCTATAGAAAATTTGAAGAAAAGAAGTGTTGCAGAGCTTGTTATGCGTCAATAATGGAAGTTGTTAAACATTGAGAAAGAAGAAGCCCTCTAAATAGATGGGCCCTTGTGTTTTATTACCGTTGGGAAGTGAAAATACCATAATCACGCTCCTGCCAGGCGTGTCTTACACGCACAACAGCTGACTAGGAATAACTTATGCCACGTAGATTGAGTCATAGGCCGGAGGTGTTTATTAGTTCACCTATTCTCAAGTTTAAGTGTTCATATGGGAATTTTGAAAGTTCATTTACCGACATGACAATCGGGTACAAGTTTAAGTGGCCATGTAACGATCCAGCCGGTCGTTTTGAGAGTAATAGCCCCGATCCCCTATTTATTATTTCCCCCGTACCTTTTTCTAATTAGGTGACTTGACGAGAGGTTTTGTTTTTGGTTTTGGAGTGTTTTGGGACACTTAGTCCTTAAATGGAGGGTTAAGCCTTAGGATTTGGACCGTAGTCGAAACTATGTGAAGACGAGTCTGGAATGGAATTCTGTCGGTTCCGTTAGCTACGTTAGGTGATTTTGAGTTTAGGGGCATGTCCGTATTGTATTTTGGAGGTCCGTAGCTCATTTAGGCTTGAAATGATGAAAGTCGAATTTTTGGACTTTTGAGCCGATAGTGGAATTTTTGATATCAGGGTCGGTTTTCGATTTCGAAAGTTGGAGTAGGACCGTAATGTTTAATATGACTTGTGTGAAACATTTGGGGTCTATCGGACGTGGTTTTGTTGGTTTCGACATCGGTTGTCGAATTTGGAAGTTTCAAGTTCTTTAAGTTTGAATCGGAGGATGATTTGTAATTTTAGTGTTAGTTGATGTGATTTAAGGGCTCGACTAATTTCGTATGGTGTTTTAGGATTGGTTGGTATTTTTGGTTGAGGTCCCGGGGGCCTCGGGTGAGTTTCGAGTGCTTAACAAATCAAAAAGATAGATTTGTGTTGCTGCTGAAGTCTTCAAGCATCTGGTATTTTCGCACCTGCGGTGGAGAGACCGCAGGTGCAGGATCACACGTGCGGAGATGCAAGCGCAGAAGCAGAAAAGTGGAAGAGTGCCAGGGGTTGCATGTGCGAGGTGAATTCTGCATCTGCGATGCCTGCAGATGCGTTAGGGTCATCGCATGTGCGCAAGGTCCGCAGAAGCGGAAGGGATTTCTGAAGGAACGCACGTGCAGGTGCGGCCCTTTCATTGCAGGTGCGGAGGCAGAGGGTTTAAGTGATTTGCACAGATGTGCACATTTTCTGCACAAGTGCACCCGCAGGTGCGGAAATACCTGGACTTTGCAAACTCGGTTTAGGGCGATTGTTGAGAGAATTTTCGAGAGATTTCTTCAGGTAAGTCCCTTGTGCTTATTTTGATCAATAAACTTGCTTCCCCATTTATGTTTCCACCTAGTTAGTGTATATTTAAGGTGGAATTTGGGAGTTTGAGACTAGGGATTTGGAAAGTTTGAATTGTGCATTTGAAGGACCCATTTTGTGTCTGATTTTAGTAAATTTGATATGGTTAGACTCGTGAGTGAATAGGCTTTCGGATTTTATGACTTTTACCTGATTCTGAGACGTGGGCCCGGGTAGATTTTTTAGGGCAAATTTCGGAATTTTTGTTAAAATATTTATTTAATTAATTAGATGAGTCTATTATGGTTGTATTTATGATATGTAATTGCTTTTGGCTAGATTTGGGCCATTCGGAGTCGGATATGCATGGGAAAGGTATTCTTACCGATTGATTGAGCTTGGTTCGAGGTAAGTGGCTTGCCTAACCTTGTGTGGGGGAACTCCCCGTAAGATTTGTACAGTTTTTGATATATGAGCGCCGCTTACGTGAGGTGACGAGTACGTACACAGGATAATTGTGTAAAAACCCGATTTTCTACTAAGTAATAACCTGATTTCTTTCTTATCTTAGTTTCATCAGCATGTGTAGTATCCTGCTATATTAGAATAGCATGCCTACTTGCCTTAACCGTTTACTTAAACTACGTGCATCATGTTTAGTAGATTTACCTGTCTTTCCTTAACTGGTATTTAGGTTGAACTGTAGAATTGCATGCAGTAACTATTGAATTCTATTGTTTTCGCTACATATTTACTTTGGGACTACGGAACGGTATTCCGAGATATTCTCTTGTACTGCATATTTACTTTGGGACTAAGGAACGAGATTCCAGGAGATCCCCCTGTACTGCATATTTACTTTGGAACTATGGAACAATATTCCGGGAGATCCTCCTGTACTGTATATTTACTTTGAGACTACGGAACGGTATTCCGGGAGATCCCCCTGTACTGTACATTTACGTTTGGGACTACGAGACGATATTTTGGGAGATCCCCTGTTGTGTTTCTGTGTACTGAGCTGTTACATTTTATGATTTCATTGTTGTCAAATTTCAGCCTTTATTTGTGATTCACGATGTTCCGGGTTTTGGGTTTTGTTGTGTATTTTTGAATAGTTGGTTAAATTTATATTTTTATTTCATTATTCCCAAAAAGTTAGGCTTACCTAGTTGTAAAGACTAGGTGCCGTCACGACGGCACACGGAGGAGAAATTGGGTCGTGACAATTTGGTATCACATCTCTAGGTTCATAGGTGTCGTGAGTCCCAAACCAGTTTAGTAGAGTCTCGCGGATTGGTACAAAGACGTCTGTACTTATCTTCGGGAGGCTATGGAATTGTAGGAAAATTTCACTACTTTGATTCCTTGTCATGCAAAAATTGTTGACTTCACAAATTCTAAACTTTTGTATTCTATTCTCTCACAGATGGTGAGGACACGTATAAGAGGAACTGATGACCAGGCACCCGCGCCCCCTGCTAGAGCCGCGAAAGGCCGGGGTCAGGGTAGAGGCTGAGGACGTCCACGTGGTGCAGCCAGAGCACCCGCACGAGCTGCTACAGAGGAGCCCCCAGTAGCTCCTGNTATCCTGCTATATTAGAATAGCATGCCTACTTGCCTTAACCGTTTACTTAAACTACGTGCATCATGTTTAGTAGATTTACCTGTCTTTCCTTAACTGGTATTTAGGTTGAACTGTAGAATTGCATGCAGTAACTATTGAATTCTATTGTTTTCGCTACATATTTACTTTGGGACTACGGAACGGTATTCCGAGATATTCTCTTGTACTGCATATTTACTTTGGGACTAAGGAACGAGATTCCAGGAGATCCCCCTGTACTGCATATTTACTTTGGAACTATGGAACAATATTCCGGGAGATCCTCCTGTACTGTATATTTACTTTGAGACTACGGAACGGTATTCCGGGAGATCCCCCTGTACTGTACATTTACGTTTGGGACTACGAGACGATATTTTGGGAGATCCCCTGTTGTGTTTCTGTGTACTGAGCTGTTACATTTTATGATTTCATTGTTGTCAAATTTCAGCCTTTATTTGTGATTCACGATGTTCCGGGTTTTGGGTTTTGTTGTGTATTTTTGAATAGTTGGTTAAATTTATATTTTTATTTCATTATTCCCAAAAAGTTAGGCTTACCTAGTTGTAAAGACTAGGTGCCGTCACGACGGCACACGGAGGAGAAATTGGGTCGTGACAATTTGGTATCACATCTCTAGGTTCATAGGTGTCGTGAGTCCCAAACCAGTTTAGTAGAGTCTCGCGGATTGGTACAAAGACGTCTGTACTTATCTTCGGGAGGCTATGGAATTGTAGGAAAATTTCACTACTTTGATTCCTTGTCATGCAAAAATTGTTGACTTCACAAATTCTAAACTTTTGTATTCTATTCTCTCACAGATGGTGAGGACACGTATAAGAGGAACTGATGACCAGGCACCCGCGCCCCCTGCTAGAGCCGCGAAAGGCCGGGGTCAGGGTAGAGGCTGAGGACGTCCACGTGGTGCAGCCAGAGCACCCGCACGAGCTGCTACAGAGGAGCCCCCAGTAGCTCCAGCTGGAGGGCAGATACATGAGATACTTGTTTCTGCACCATCCCTNAGAGCACCCGCACGAGCTGCTACAGAGGAGCCCCCAGTAGCTCCTGCTGGAGGGCAGCCACCTGAGGTACCTGTTTCTGCACCCGCCCTCTAGGAGACTCTAGCCCAGTTTCTGAGCATGTTCAGCACCTTAGCTCATGCTGGATTGATTCCACTTACTCTTGCCACATCTCAGGCTGGGGGAGGAGCACAGACTCCAGTCGCCGGTACTCCAAAGAAGTGGGTTCAGGTTGACCAGGTTCCAGAGATTGTACCAATGCAGCCGGTAGCTCCAGCTCAGCCTGAGGTTAGGGCAGCAACTTCTGAGGTGGAGCAGCTCAGACTTAAGAGGTACAAGAAGTACCACCCACCTACCTCCAGCGGATTGGATACAGATGATGCTCAGGGTTTTCTGGAGGAGTGTCATTGTATTCTCCATACTATGGGCATAGCGGAGACGAGCAGGGTTTCTTTTACTACATTCCATCTTAGAGGTGCGGCCTATCAGTGGTGGCATGCTTATGAGTTGAGTAGTCCGGCTGAGGCAGATTCACTTACATGGACTCAGTTCTCGGACATGTGTTTGAGAGAGTATGTCCCTCACAGCCTCAGGGATTCATGGTGCGCGGAGTTTGAGTAGCTGCGCCAGGGTGCTATGACTGTGTCAGAGTATACAGTCTGTTTCAGCGATTTGGCCCGACATGCACCGGCCTTAGTTGTCACAGTTCGAGAGAGGGTTCGATGGTTTATTGAGGGACTCCATCCCAGCATCCGGAGTAGTATGGTCGGGGAGCTGGAGATGGATATTTCTTATCAGCAGGTTGTGAGTATTGCCAGGAGACTTAAGGGTATGTTTGCCCGGGATAGAGAGGAGAGGGAGGCCAAGAGGTCCCGAGAGACTGGCTATTATTCTGGAGCTTGTACCCCAGCAGCTCGCCATGGTAGGCATTATGTGAGTCGCCCCATTCATTTAGCGCTTCCAGTTGCCAGCGGTGTTCCAGCTCCTTTTAGGCCCCAGGAGCCTTATTATGCACAGCCAGTATCTAGTGTGCCTCCTACACAGGGTGTTCCTAGTGGCCAGTCCAGCAGACCTGGCCCGAGCCAGTCACAACAGCTACGCCTTCCCAGAGCTTATTTTGAGTATGGAGACACTCGCCATATGGTGAGGGATTGCCCCAGATTTAGGAGGGGTGCACCTCCACAGACTTCTCAGCCACAACGTACTCCACTGGGTCCTCAAGCTATGATTACAGCACCAGCTGCCACCCCACCTACGCAACCAGCCTGAGGTGGAGGTTGGCGAGGTAGAGGTTTCCCTAGAGAGGGAGGCCAGGCTAGATATTATGCCCTTCCTGCTCGTACAGAGGCAGTCACTTCTGATTCTGTCATTACAGGTATTGTCCTGGTCTGTCATAGAGATGCGTCGGTATTATTTGACCCAGGTTCTACATATTCTTATGTGTCCTCTTATTTTGCCCCATATTTGGGCGTATCTCGGGATTTTTTGAGTTCTCCTATTTATGTGTCTACTCATGTGGGAGATTTTCTTATTGTGGATAGCGTGTATCGGTCATGTTTGATTGCTCTTAGTGGTTTTGAGACCAGATCCGATTTATTATTGCTCAGCATGGTGGACTTTGATATTATTTTGGGCATGGACTGGTTGTCGCCCCATTATGTTATTCTTGATTGTCACGCTAAAACTGTGACACTGGCTATGCTAGGTTTACCGCGGTTAGAGTGGAGAGGAACCTTAAAGTATACTCCCAGCAGAGTTATTTCATTTCTTAAAGCTCAACGAATGGTTGAGAAGGGGTGT
>AWOL01S0008381.1:60608-93253 GCA_000715115.1 Nicotiana otophora
ACGTGGTTTGGTTGGTTTCGGCATCGATTGTCGAATTTGGAAGTTTCAAGTTCTTTAAGTTTGAATCGGAGGATGATTTGTAATTTTAGCGTTAGTTGATGTGATTTGAGGGTTCTACTAAGATCGTATGGTGTTTTAAGATTGGTTGGTATGTTTAGTTGAGGTCCCGGGGGCCTTGGGTGAGTTTCGAGTACTTAACGGATCAAAAAGTTGGATTTGTGTTGTTGTTGAAGTCTTCAGGCATCTGGTATTGTTGCACCTGCGGTGGAGAGACCGCAGGTGCGGGATCACACGTGAGGAGAGGCAAGCGCAGAAGCAAAAAAGTGGAGGAGTGTCAGGGGTCGTAGATGCGAGGTGAATTCCGCATCTACGATGCTCGCAGATGCGTTAGGGTCATCGCAGGTGCGCAAGGTCTGCAGAAGCGGAAAGGATTTCCGCAGACGCGCACGTGCAGATGCGGCCCTTTCATCGCAGGTGCAGAGGCAGAGGTAAGAGATTTTCATAGATGCGCACATTTTCTGCACAAGCGCACCCGCAGGTGAGAGCCCAGGCTCCGCAAGTGCGGAAATACCTGGGCAGTGGTTAAAACCCAAGAGTTTCGTGATTTTTGTCAATTTGAACTTTGCAAACTCGGTTTAGGGAGATATTTTGAGAGAAATTTCGAGAGATTTCTTGAGGTGAGTCCCTTGTTCTTATTTTGATCAATAATCTTGCTTTCCCATTTATTTTTTCACTTAGTTAGTGTATATTTAAGGTGGAATTTGGGAGTTTGAGACTAGGGATTTAGAAAGTTTGAATTGTGAATTTGAAGGACCATTTGGTGTCGGATTTTAGTAAATTTGACATGGTTAGACTCGTGAGTGAACGGGCTTTCGGATTATGTGACTTTTACCTGATTTCGAAATGTAGGCCCGGGTCAACTTTATAGGGCGAATTTCGAAATTTTTGTTAAAATATTGATTTAATTAATTAGATGAGTCTAGTATGGTTGTATATATGATATGTAATTGCTTTTGGCTAGATTTGGGTCATTCAGAGCTGGATATTCGTGGGAAAGGCATTCTTACCGATTAATTGAGCTTGGGTCGAGGTAAGTGGCTTGCCTAACCTTGTTTGGGGGAACTCCCCGTAAGATTTGTACTGTTTTTGATTTATGAGCGTCGCGTACGTGAGGTGACGAGTTCGTACACGGGCTAATTGTGTAAAAATCTGATTTCTACTAAGTAATAACCTGATTTCTTTCTTATCTGAGTTTCATCAGCATGTGTAGTATCCTGCTATATTAGAATAACATGTCTACTTGCCTTTACCATTTACTTGAATTACGTGCAGCATATTTAGTGGATTTACCTGTCTTTCATTAACTTGAACTTAGGTCAAACTGTAGAATTTCGTGTCGTAACTATTGAATTCTATTATTTTTGCTTCATATTTACTTTGGGACTACATAACGGTATTCTGGGAGATCCTTATATACTGCATATTTACTTTGGGACTACGGAACGGTATTACGAGAGATCCCCCTGTACTACACATTTACGTTTGGGACTATGAGATGGTATCTCGGGAGATCCCCTGTTGTGTTTCTGTGTACTGAGCTGTTACGTTCTATGATCTCATTGTGCTTAAATGTTAGCCTTTATTTTATTATGGTATTACACTCTAACTTGTTTTATTATATATTTACCAGTAGGGCCCTGACCTGACCGCGTCACTACTCGCCCGAGGTTAGGCTTGGCACTTACTGGGTACCGATTGTGGTATACTCATGCTACTCTCTGCACATGTTTTTCGTATGCAGATCCAGGTACTCCTTAGCAGTCGCACTATCAGTGAGCCGGGACATCTTTGGAGACTTCAAGGTATATATGTCGCGTCCGCAGACCTCGGAGTCCCCTTCTACTCTTTCTCATGTCCATTATCTTCTATATTTTTTCTTTGTTAGACTCTGATGTATAGAGACACTAGATTTTCCTTCTGTAGTTTCTGATTCACGATGTTTCGGATTTTGAAATTTGTTGTATATATTTGAATAGTTGGTTAAATTTATATTTTTATTTTATTATTCCGCAAAACGTTAGGCTTACCTAGTTATAGAGATTAGGTGCCGTCACGACATCACATGGACGGAAAATTGGGTCGTGACAGGCCAGGAGGCCATTTTGCCTAGAAAGAATAATGACTATGGAGTAATGAGTACAAAGTTGAGTGACCACCCATGAAATTTACTCTTTGTATTTAGAACGTAAAAGTATTTGTCACAATATTATCATTTAGTCGCAATATTTCATTTTCACTTGGTTCCGCATAAATAATAATTAATTTAATCTAAATCATGGAGCTACATCTGAATTCTTATGCTCACCTCCAAAGACGTCATTTATGTAAGGGAAAAGGTCCAAAAATGACCTTGTGGTATTCGAAATTGATCAATTATAACCCTCCTTTACATTTGAATCCAAAAATGACCCCGCCGTTATAAAATGGGTCTACTAATGCCCTGAATTCTTTTTTAAAATAAATACTTTTAAAAACTGAAAAATATATATTCTGTAAAAACTAGAAAAAGAAAGAAATTTGCAAAATATATATTTTTAAGTCTTTTCAGCTTTTTTAAAGTATTTGTTTTGTAAAAACTGGAAAAAAAAATATTTTTTTAAAAAACTGGAAAAGAAAAACTCTCCTAAAGCAGTGGACTACATATGCATTAGTTTTAAAAAATAAAAATATTTTGCAAAATCTTTATTTTTTTTTCAATTTGACGGTTTAATATTTTTTCGGTTTATTTTTATAAAATAAAAAGTCTACCATAATTATCGGTACAGTTATAGATTTATATAAAAATATATGGTTTTATTAAAAAAAAACCTAAAAATCGGTTCGGCACGGTACGATTATGTTGGTTTAGTCGGTTTTTAAATATTCATTTACAGTTTTAAATATGTATTTACACCGACATATAACTGTAAATGAATATTTAAAAACCGACTAAACCGACATAATTGTACCGTGCCGAACCGATTTTTAGATTTTCTTTTAATAAAATCGTATGTTTTTATATAAATCTATAACTGTACCAATAATTATGGTAGATTTTTTATTTTATAAAAATAAACCGAAAAACTATTGAACCGTCAAATTGAAAAAAAAAAGTTTTTTGCAAAATATTTTTATTTTTTTAAAACTAATGCATATGTAGTCCACTGCTTTAGGAGAGTTTNCAGAGTTTTTGTTTTTCCAGTTTTTTAAAAAAATATTGTTTTTCCAATTTTTACAAAACAAATACTTTAAAAAAACTGAAAAGACTTAAAAATATATATTTTGCAAATTCCTTTCTTTTTTTAGTTTTTACAGAATATATATTTTTCAGTTTTTAAAAGCATTTAAAAAAAAATACAGGGCATTATTGATCCATTTTGAATAACACAGGGGCATTATTAGATCCATTTCGAATACCACAAGGTTATTTTTGGACTTTTTCCCTTTATGTAATAACTATGTACAATCAAAGGCGTATCTAAAATATTAAGAGTATGGTTGCACTATACTACCGTCTAACTTGACTCCATCAAAGTTGCATCTTATGCATGGATTCTCCCAGATCTAATTAAATATAATACCAAAACAATTACAGTGCTATATAGTTTAACAAGGAGAACATGGGTTCACTTGAACTCGTACCCCTCCATGTATGTATACAATTAGAAACGAGAACTCAGTTATTCATTTTAAATTGGATTAAAATAGTAACTTTGTGCAGATTTACAACTGAGGTGAGTGGAGGATTTGTTTTTTTAAAAAAAGACTTTCGCATCTTAAGAAACCCTTTTGTGGACTTCCAAGAATGTCGTGACAATGTAAAGTTATCTTTACAACAAGAAAGTTAATAATAGTATTAAATATGCACGCAAAATTAGCTAATTAAACATCTTGTAAATATCAACTCTTTTTGTTTAAATGGTAAAGTGGTCTTTTGAGTTGCTAACCATACACTCCTTTGCCACCAGTGGCTTTGCTTGGATGGTCCCACGTAACATCTTGTAAACGAATAAGGTTCAAATATGCCCTTGAACTATACGAAATTGAGTACATTTGTCATTCGTTAATATTTTAGTTCAAATATGCTCTTACCGTCATATAGTTGGTCCATATATGCCCTTAGAGTTACACAGTTGGCTCATATATGCCCTTTTCAAAACGGAATTCACCCAAACTAATTAGTTCTTTCGTTAATTGTATTAAAGTATATTACAAACATTATTTCATTTTTATTAGTACTTTTTTTTTACCTTTCTCTTTTCTTTCTTATTTTTTCTTTTCTTCTCTTTTTTTTCCCTTTTTCTTTCTCCCTTATCCGATTTCCTACATTACTGATATCTTCTCCATTTCCGTCACCAATTTCATTTGACAAAACTCATGAATTCCAATTACTAAGAAAATTCTCCCATAAGAATATTTTTATAGATCATATGTTTGTCAATTTTTTAATTTTTACTGAATATATTTTTAGTTTTAAAAGATTTAACAAAGTAAGATTGAAATAATATTTATATAACAAAAAGTCCAAAAAATCCAACAAAACCGAACAATCCAAATCGATATAATTGGTTGGTTTGGTTTTGATAAAAACTGAACCAACCTGTTCCATGTACACCCTTAATTTACATAGTTAATAAAAAAAATAGAAAATGTTCAGCTGAAAAAAGATGAAAAAAGACTAACAACTCAAATTTATAACACTACAACTTGAACTCTAGGCTTTTAATCATTAAATTATCTTTCTGGAAATAATTTAAATATTTTGCTCTTTTGAGTATTGTTAAAGGTTGAGGTATTTTTATTATTTTAAAGTTTAAACCATAATTTTTGTAATAATTTAATTATTATTATTTAGATGGCTAGTGAAATTGGAACTTGATTACCTTATGGGAGAATTTTCTTAGTAATTGGAATTCATGAGTTTTGTCAAGTGAAATTGATGACGAAAATGGATAAGACATCAGTAATGGAGGAAACATATAAGGGAGAAAGAAAAAGGAAAAACAAAAGAGAAGAAAAGAAAAAAGAATAAAGAAAAGAGAAAGGTAAAGAAAACAAAGTGCTAATAAAAATGAAATAGTGTTTGTAATGCACTTTAATACAATTAACGAAAGAGCTAATTAGTTTGGGTGAATTCTGTTTCGAAAATGGCATATATGGGCCAACTGTGTAACTCTAAGGGCATATATGGACCAACTATGTGACGGTAAGGGCATATTTGAGCTAAAATAT
This sequence comes from Nicotiana otophora, assembly GCA_000715115.1. NCBI lineage: Eukaryota > Viridiplantae > Streptophyta > Magnoliopsida > Solanales > Solanaceae > Nicotiana > Nicotiana otophora. Next base: position 65,880 of record AWOL01S0008381.1, read on the forward strand.
TAACGAATGACAAATGTGCTCAATTTCGTATAGTACAAGGGCATAGTCGGACCTTTGCCCTCTTGTAAATAATATCAACTCATTTTCATGTTTGGTTGGATTATATTTTTTGAAAAATATTTTCTTCATGAACTCATTTTCTTCCAATGGGAGGAAAATATTTTCCCTATCAAAAGAAGGGAAAATATTTTTCGCCCTATTCCCCATCCCCACCAATCCCCACCAACTACATCCATCCCACCCCAAACCACCATTACCCACCCACACCATACTCTATCCACCCTAACCTCGCCACCACCCACCCTGAATAGAAATATTATTAAGCGTACTTTCTTTTTATGTTGTAAATAGAGTATTTTTATATTTTAACAAAATAAGTATATTCTTTTCTTGATATAGAAAAACTATTTTCTTTCATTTTAACAAAATGAGTACTCTTTTTTTTTTCATGATGACGAAATGTATTTTCTTTTATTTCAACAAAACGAGTATTTTCTTTTCATGATGCAGAAAATAAATTTTCTTTCATTTCAACAATCTAAGTATTTTCTTTTCCTGAAATAGAAAAAATATTTTTTTTCTGCATAACGAGTACTTTCTTTTCATGATGTAGAAAAAATATATTATTTTTCATTTCAACAAACTAAGTATTTTCTTTTCCTGATGTAGAAAAAATATTTTCTTTCATTTTAATAAAACGAGTACTTTCTTTTCATGATGCAGACACGATATTTTTTTCATTTCAACAAACAAAGTATTTTCTTTTCCGGGTGTAGAAAAAGTATTTTCTTTCATTTTAATAAAACGAGTACTTTATTTTCATGATGTAGAAAAAATAATTTTTTTTTTATTTCAACAAGCAAACTATTTTTTTCCGGATGTAGAAAAAGTATTTTCTTTCATTTTAACATAACGAGTACTTTCTTTTCATAATGTATAAGAAATATTTTCTTTTATTTCAACAAAATGAGTACTTTCTTTTCATGATGTAGAAAAGTATTTTATTTCATTTCAACAAAATGAGTACTTTCTTTTCATGATGTAGAAAAGATATTTATTTCATTTCAACAAGCTAAGTATTTTTTTTTCCCGGTGTAGAAAAAATATTTTCTTTCATTTTAACAAAACGAGTACTTTATTTTCATGATGTAGAAAATATTTTTTTTTCATTCAACAAACTAAGTATTTTCTTTTCCGGATGTAGAAAAAGTATTTTCTTTCATTTTAACAAAACGAGTACTTTCTTTTCATGATTTAGAAAAAAATATTTTTTTCATTTCAACAAACTAAGTATTTTCTTTTCCTGATGTAGAAAAAGTACTTCTTTCATTTTAACAAAACGAGTGCTTTTTTTTCATGATGTATAAAAAATATTTTCATTCATTTCAACAAAATGAGTACTTTCTTTTCATGATGTAGAAAAGTACTTTCTTTCATTTCAACAAAACGAGTACTTTCTTTTCGTGATGTTGAAAAGATATTTTTTTTATTTCAATAAACTAAGTATTTTCTTTTCCTGATGTAGAAAAAGTACTTCTTTCATTTTAACAAAACGAGTGCTTTTTTTTCATGATGTATAAAAAATATTTTCATTCATTTCAACAAAATGAGTACTTTCTTTTCATGATGTAGAAAAGTACTTTCTTTCATTTCAACAAAACGAGTACTTTCTTTTCGTGATGTTGAAAAGATATTTTTTTTATTTCAATAAACTAAGTATTTTCTTTTTTCCTGATGAAGAAATGTCACTGCCCCAATGTTCCTCCGTAGGATGTCGTGATGGCATCTAATCTCTAAGACTAGGTAAATGTGATAACTGGATAGGTAATTTATTATTTTACCCTCAATTTTGTGTTTTGAAACCTCGAGTAGCTCCGTTTAGCCTTCCTCGATTTACATGCATAATTCGTGTCTTTTTTCAGAAGGTTTTATCTGAAAATTTGACGAAAATGTGAAATCGTGCCTTAAAACTGATTTGAGTTGACTGTGGTCAACGTTTTGAGCAAACAGACCTGGATTATTATTTTGACGGTCCCGGTGAGTCCGTATCGTGATTTGAGACTCGGGCGTATGCCCGAAATTAAATTTCGAAGCCCCTAACTCAAATTATCGCCATTTGTTGAAAACTAGAAGTTTAAAGGTTTAAAGAAATTCTAAGTTTGACCGTAGTTTGACTTTATTGCTACCGGGTCCGGATTCTTGTTCCAAATATAGTATAAGTTCATTACAGTATTTATGACTTGTCTGCAAAATTTGGTGCAAAACGGAATTTATTTGACGTGATTCAGACATCCGGTTATTAAACTGAAAGTTCTTAAGTTTCTTTAAAAATTTCATTCGTTTTGGTATCCGATTCGTAGTTCTAGGTGTCATTTTGGTGTTTGGATCACGCGAGCGAGTTCGTATGATATTTTGGACTTGTGTGTATGTTTGGGTTGGATCCCCGAGGGCTCGGGTGAGTTTCGGATGGGTTGCAGATGTTTTTGAACTTAGAAATGTCGTGTTTTCTTGTCTTATGCTGGTGTGTGATGAATCCTTCTTCGCGATCGCGAAGATACTCCCGCGGTCACGAAGGGTAGTTGGGACTGGGGTAGATTTTATTCTTCGCGAACGCGAAGTACTGGACGCAAACGTGAAGTGACGGGGGGTTGCCCTTTGCGAACGCGGACAACATATCCCGAACGCGTAGCGTTGAGAGACCTAGGGAGGGGGATCGGTGATTTTCTCTACGCGCACGCGAGCTCTGGCTCGCGAATTCGAAGGCCTGGGGGGAGTAGCCTTCGTGAACGCGTGAGTAAACTCGCGAACGCGTAGGCCATTTGGGTTGCTGTGTATCGCGAACGCGGCATGTCCTTCGCGAACGCGAAGAAGGCCTCACACATCTCTTAAATATTTCCAAACACGAGATTTCACCCATTTTTCACCATCTTTTCATTAGAGATCGGCCTAGAAGCGATTTGGAAACGAAAAATCATCATCCTTTCATAGGTTAGTATACTTTAACTTATTTTCTTCTATTGCTATCATCTCCATTAATTTCTAGCCTTAATCTTTGTTCTCTCATGATCGAAAATTAGGTATTTGGGAAACAATTGAGGGTTTTTGCAATTTTGAGATTTAGACCTTAAATTGGGGTTGGATTTCGAAACTAATTACATAATCGACCTCGGGGGTTGACTTTTTGGGAAAAGGGTAAAGATCTTAACTTTATGTATTGTAATTGATTTACCTAGCATTATTTGATGTTATAGAGTCGATTTTGGTTAGATTCGATTGGTTTGGAGATGGATTCTAGAAGAAAGGCCCCGGTAGAGCTTTGAGTTGATTGCAAGGTGAGGTAAGTATTGGGTCTAACCTTGATTTGATGGAATTAGGAACCATTGAGCTAGGTGCTATGTGAATTTCATGAGTAGCGGCGTATATGCGAGGTGATGAGTGTCTATACCCCATCAATTGCGTGTTTCCATGTCTACCCGTATTTCATTAGTTATAGCATTCCATGTCTTGATTGTTACATGCCTTAATTGCTTCCCATGCCTTAACGTCTTACTTGTCATTTATTATTCTCGCATTATAAATGTTAATTTCTTCCATGCTCCCATGCTTAATTGATACTTGCCTTGATTGTATTACTTGTATCCTTTAACTGTCATATATTTGACTTGTCTTGTTGCTCAGTATTAATTGTAGCCTTTCATGATTTGGTACGAGATTCCTTCTTGATTTGTAGCTTTCATATTCATTAATCATAAAGATTCTTGTGATTCGAGTTGTTAAATTGATTGCACTTATTGATTTATTTATGGATCGGGTTGCACGCTGCAACAAGTTGAATAAGGAAGGATTTATATTGATACGGTGGGATCAGATTGCGCGCTGCAACAAGTGAAATAAGGGTGGATTGATATGGTGAAATAAGGGAGGATTATGATATTGACTCTGATTATATGGTGGGATCGGGTTGCGCGCCACAACATATATTTACTTATTATTATTATTGTTATTGATATTTACATGGTGGAATAAGGGAGGATCATGATGTACGGTGGATCGGATTGCGCGCTACAACAGTTTATGTGTTTTGCATTCCTTTTTGTATTGTGTTGGCTTCGGTGCTTTCGTACGAGACTCTGAGGATTGGTATTTCTGTATTTACTAGTTTTCGGGGATCGAGTTATTTTCATGAGTTAACTGCCTTATTTTTCTATATGTTCCTTTCCTGTCATTATTTTTATACTGCGTACAGGTTATTGTAAGTGACCCACCTTAGCCTTGTCACTACTTCGTCGAGATTAGGCTCGACACTTATAGAGTATATAGGATCGGTTGTACTCATACTACACTCTGCACTTCTTGTGCAAATGTTGGAGTCGGTCCCTGCGGCGGTCAGTAGATTGCTCGGGCTGACTATCGGTACAGAGACTTGAGGTACAACTGCTCGGTGTTAAGTCTCCTTCTACTTTATTTTAGCTGTGTATTCTCTTTCAGACAACTTTACTTTCATTCAGACCTTTATCAGTATTATTCTAGTAGCTCGTGCACTAGTGACACCAGATTCAGGGTTGTATTTAGATATTTCAGTTGTTATGGCTTTCCGCACTTTATTTCAGTTTTATCTTAGTTATTTCAGTAATTGCCATCAATTAAATTTGATTTGTTTAAAAATGGCTTAAAACTAATCTAACATTGGCTTGCCTAGCAAGTGAAATGTTAGGCGTCATCACGGTCCCGAGGGTGGAAATTATGGGTCGTGACAAGTTGGTATCAAAGTACTAGGTTGCCTAGGTCTCACGAGTCACGAGCAAGCTTATTAGAGTCTGGAGGATCAGTACAGAAACGCCTATACTTATCTTCCAAAGGCTATGGAGTTTAGGAAAAATATCACTTCTTTCTTACTCTGTCGTGCGATTTTATTCTATCATTGATGATTGAACCATTCTATTCTTGTTCTTTCGTAGATGGAGGTAACACGCACTGCATCTACCACCGGAGCCCCCTGTGGCAGCTACGACTAGGGGTAGAGGTCGAGGCCAAGGTCGCGCCAGAGGTTGAGGCCCAGGTCGCGCCAGAGGCCGAGGCAGAGGCAGAGGCAGAGTGTCACGACCCAAAACTAAATCATGTCGTGATGGCGCCTATCGTAGTACTAGGCAAGCCAACATATTTCCAAAACACATCGATATTTCATTTAAAAGATAAGTCAAAGCGTTACTTTACTAGAATCTTCATTAAAGAGTTCAAACCAAAATAAAAATAAAAAAATGCGAAAAAGATAGCCCGACATCGGGGTGTCACTAAGTCATGAGCAACTACTACAAACTGTCTGATAACATCAAGACTAACATAGTCTGGGAAAAATCCAAAATACAACTAAGGGGAAGATAAGGAAGGAGAAAAACAGGGTTGTGATTGCCAGGCAGCTACCTTGCTATCTCCGATGATCCGCTACTGAATATATCAACAACCGCTATCGTGGCCAGAAATGTCTGGATTTGCACACAAGGTGCATGGAGTAACGTGAGTACACTAAATCAGTAAGTAACAACAGTAAATAAAGGCTAAGAAGTAGTGACGAGCTAGATGCAAGTATAGTTCATATCACCAAACATTCTGTAAAGTACAGCATGCTTTAAAAACCAGTGTTTAGGTCAAATCAGCTTGTTTAAATCGAGTTCAGGTAAAACCAATACAAATATCTTTCGACAGTTCTCAAACAAGGACTCAAAGTAGCTATGAGCACAAAGGATGAAATCATATACTGCCCCTCGGGCTAACATCACCTAGTCCTCCCAACCTCACAATCACTCATGCCTCACAATCGCTCAGCACTCAGCACTCGACACTCCCACTCGCACTCAGTAGGTACATGTGCTCACTGGGGGTGTTCAGACTCTGAAGGGGCTCCTACATCCCAAGCGCTATAATCTGCACGGACAACTCACGTGCTATAATATAATATCATAATCTGCACGGATAACTCACGTGCTAAGGTACAATACCTCAGAAACAGGCCCTCGGCCTCACTCAGTCATAAACCTCTCCAGTCTCTTGGGCTCTCAGAAATCAAAGAAATCAGCCCAAGAAACATTAACATGATGCAACAAATAGAATAACAGAGACTGAGCTATGATGTAAGAATGCATGAACATGACTGAGTACGGGGTATTAACTAAAGCAGTGAGAGGACAGCAAGAAACAACCTCTAAGGGTCCAAACAATACTACCATAAGGCCTAGACATGGTATCTAGCATGATTTACAGTAAATCTTTCTAAAGCACATAAAGAGCATATAGCTACAACAGGTTGTTCAACTTTACAGTTGCTACGGGACAGACCAAGTCACAAATTTCCAATGGTGCACACCCACACTTCCGTCACCTAGCATGTGTGTCACCTCCAAATAGTCACCTGACACAAAAATCCGGGGTTTCATACCCTCAGGACTAGATTTACAACCGTTACTTACCTCAATCCGAGCAAATCTCTACTCCGCAGTGCCCTTTCCTCTCGAATCAGCCTCTGAGCGTCCCGAATCTAGCCACAAGCAGTACGATACCATTAATATATGCTAAAGGAATCAATTCCACAAGAAAACTACTAAATTAGACTCAAAACCCAAAATTAGCTCAAATCCGACCCCCGGGATCACGCCTCAAAATTCGACAAAAGTCACAAAACCCGAAAGCCCATTAACTCATGAGTCTAACCATACAAAATTCATCAAAATCTCACATCATTTGGTCCCTCAAATCCTCAAATCACACTCTCCAAAATCCCAAGCCCTAACCCTCAATTTTCACTTCAAAACCCCACTAATTAGATGAAAAGTCAAGGGGAAAGCACCATAGCTAGGAGTATTAGAGCTCAAGCAACTTATTTAATCCCCTTCAAAAATCACCCCAAAAGCTCCAAAGTCCGAGTTAAAATGGTGGAAATGAGCAAAACTCACGAAGTCCTCTTTTTATACTTTCTGTCCAGCAAAACCGCACCTGCGGTCCAATATCTGCACCTGCGGAGCCGCTTCTACGGTTGGGAACTCCGCTTTTGCGGAAACTCACTTAACGCACTGGACCCGCACCTGCGTCCTAGGTCTCACACCTGCGGACGTACACCTACACATTTCCCTCCGCTTCTCCGGAAACAGCCAAACTCCTCTCTTCTACATTTGCATCTTAGCCTCGCGCTTGCGGGCTCACAGATGCGTCCCCCTTATCGCACCTGCAATTCTAATCAAATCCATCCTTGCCCGCATCTGCGACTTTCTAAGAGCTTTTGCGGGGACGCACCTGCAGGCCTCCCACCGCAGGTGCGAAAACACTAGAACACCAGAAAATTTGCCAAGCTTGAGTCCAAAACTTCCTTCCGTTGAGCATCCAAAATCACCCTGAGCTCCTCGGTACCTCAACAAAACATACCAACAAGTCATATATCAACATAGGAACTTAGTCGAGCCTTCGAATCACTCAAACGAACATCAAAACACCAAATTACCCTCGGATTCAAGCCTAGGAACTTCTAAACTTCCAAATTCGACAACCGATGCCGAAACCAACCAAACCACGTCTGAATGACCTAAAATTTTTCACACACATCACAAATGACACCAAGAACCTACTCCAACTTCCGGAAATCTATTCCGACCCCGATATCAAATTTTCCACTGCTGACCGAAATCGCCAAATTTCTAACTTTCGCCAATTTAAGCCTAATTCTACCACGGGCCTCCAAATCTCATTAGGAATGTTCTCCCAAGTCCAAAATCACCTAATGAGCTAAAGGAACCATCAAAATTCAAATCCAAGGTCGTTTACACATAAGTTAACGTCCAGTTAACTTTTCCAACTTAAGCTTCTACTTTAGAGACTAAGTGTCTCAATTTACTTCGAAACCACTCCGGACCTGAACCAACTAACCCGATATATCATAATAAGCTAAACATCACAAAAGGAAGCATAAATAGGGAAAACTAGGCTATAACTCTTGAAACGACCGACGGGGTCATTACACATAGGCAGAGCTCAGTCTAGAGCTCGAGCAGCACCACCAACAGTGGAGCCTCAGGTAGATTTTGATGAGGAGGTTCTAGCCCAGACTGTACCTATTGGACCAGCTCAGGTCCCGGAGGATGCTTCAGGATGCTCTAGTCCAGTGTTTCAGGATGCTCTAGTCCATTTGGTGGGCCTTTTGGAGAGTGTGGCCCAGACCGGTGCCTTTCCGGTGGCACCAACTGTCTCTTGGACTGGGAGAGGAGCAAAGACTCCTGCTACTCGTATCTCGGAGCAGGTGGCTCCCCATTTTCAAATTCCAGCGGCCCCTCCAGTTAGGGTAGTTCAGTCGGTTGTTGCGGCACAGGCCGGTGATATGCCCGCTTTATCTTCTGAGGCTTTGTTGAGGTTGGATAAGTTCACCAAACTCTTTTCTGTTCATTTTAGTGGTGCTCCTTTCGAGGGCCCACGGGATTTTCTAGACCGTTGCCACGAAGTGTTGCGGAACATGGGTATATTTGAGACCAATGAGGTCGATTTGTTCGCATTTCAGATGACTTGTTACGCCCGGACATGGTAGAGAGATTATATGTTGATTGGACCAGCTGGGTCGCCTGCACTTACCTGGGATAAGTTCTCACAACTATTTCTAGAGAAGTTCATCCCTGTCACCATGAGAGAAGAGTACCATAGGTAGTTCGAGCGACTTCAGAAGAGTGGTATGACTGACATTCAGTACGAGACTCGATTTGTGGACTTAGTTCGCTATGCCACTATCTTGCTTCCTACTGAGAAGGAGCGAGTGAGGAGATTTATTAATGGGCTCACTTATACCATCAGGCTTCAAATGGCAAATGAGACAAAGAGTGATATGTCCTTTCAGACGACCATTGATATTGCCAGACGTATCGAGTTGGTTCATGCTCAAGAGAGGGGGTCGGTGTCAAATAAGAAGCCCCATCATTCCGGTAGTTTCAGTGGTGTCTCATCTGGATGTAGGGGTACTTTTGGTAGAGTCCATCCTCCCAGGCCATTTCATTCAGTGCTTCAGGCGTCTCACAGTGCTTCAGGGAACTGTGGTCCTTATGTGCCTTATTCTAGACAGCTAGCCTACAGTGCGCTATCAGCTCCTATCAGTGCCCCTCCGATTCAGTGTTATCACTATAGTTATCTGGCCCGTTCAGGTCAGTGTCAGCTTCAACAGCCACAACAGTAGGATGAGTGTTTTTAGTGTGGTGGTATTGGGCATATCAAGAGGTCCTGTTTGAGATTATTGGGTTGGCATGCCACAGTAGAGTTCTCGTGCCATGGTTCTAGTATCAGTTGCTCCACCGCCCACTCAGCAAGCTGGAGGCAGGGGTCAGGCAGCCATAGGTGGGGGTCAGGCCATTAGAGGTGGAGGTCAGGTCGTTAGAGGTGGAGGTCAGGCCGTTAGAGGTGGAGGGCAGGCCGTTAGAGGCTATCCCAGAGATGTAGTTCATAGTGGTGGGCCCAACCCCGATGTTATGCTTTCCCAGCTAGGCCTGAGGCCTAGTCATCTGACGCCGTTATCACATATATTTTTCCCGTTTTCCATAGAGATGCTTCAGTTCTATTTGATCTGGGAGATTATATAGTTGTAGATCATTTCTATCGCTCATGTGTGGTTACCATTAGGAGTCTTGAGACTAGTGTAGATCTTCTACTTCTTGATATGGTAGATTTTGATGTTATCTTAGGTATGGATTGGCTGTCACCTTATCATGTTATATTAGACTGTCAGCCAAGATGGTGACCTTAGCTATGCCAGGGTTGCCTTGATTAGAGTGGAGGGGGACTCCTGGCCATTCTACCAGCAGAGTTATTTCTTATGTGAAGGCTCGACGTATGGTCGAGAAGGGGTGTCTAGCTTATTTGGCCTATGTCCGTGATTCTAGTACGGAGGTTCCATCCATGGATTCAGTACCAGTTGTTCATGAGTTTCTAGAGGTGTTTCATGCAGACCTGTCGGGGATGCCACCCGACATGGATATTGATTTATGTATTGATTTGGCTTCGAGCACTCAACCCATTTCTATTCCTCTATACCGTATGGCCCCATCGGAGTTGAAGGGGCAGTTGCAACATTTGCTTGATAAGGTTTTCATTAGACCAAGTGTCCCACCCCGGGATGCGCCCATATTGTTCACGAAGAAGAAGGATGGGTCGATGAGGATGTGTATAGACTATCGGTAGTTGAATAAGGTCACTATCAAGAACAAGTATCCATTGCCAAGGATTGATGACTAATTTGATTAGCTTCGGGGTGCTAAAGTATTTTCGAAGATTGATTTGAGGTCTTGCTACCATCAGTTGAAGATTAGGGCATCTGATGTCCCTAAATGGCTTTTTGAACTCTGTATGGGCATTATGAGTTCCTAGTGATGTCATTTGGGTTGACAAATGCACCAGCAGTATTTATGGATTTTATAAACCGTGTGTTCAAGCCCTATTTAGATTCTTTTGTGATTGTATTCATTGATGATATCTTGATCTACTCTCGTAGTCGAGAGGAGCATGAGCAACATCTTAGGATTGTACTTCAGATTCTGAGAGATATCCAGTTATATGCCAAGTTTTCAAAGTGTGAGTTTTGATTAGACTCAATCGCCTTTTTAGGACACGTTGTATCGGCAGAGGGCATAAAGGTGCATTCTAAAAAGATTGAGGCAGTTCAAAACTAGCCTAGACCTAATTTAGCTACAGAGATCTGGAGTTTCCTGGGTTTTGCAGGTTATTATCGCCGGTTCNGCCGTTATCACATATATTTTTCCCGTTTTCCATAGAGATGCTTCAGTTCTATTTGATCTGGGAGATTATATAGTTGTAGATCATTTCTATCGCTCATGTGTGGTTACCATTAGGAGTCTTGAGACTAGTGTAGATCTTCTACTTCTTGATATGGTAGATTTTGATGTTATCTTAGGTATGGATTGGCTGTCACCTTATCATGTTATATTAGACTGTCAGCCAAGATGGTGACCTTAGCTATGCCAGGGTTGCCTTGATTAGAGTGGAGGGGGACTCCTGGCCATTCTACCAGCAGAGTTATTTCTTATGTGAAGGCTCGACGTATGGTCGAGAAGGGGTGTCTAGCTTATTTGGCCTATGTCCGTGATTCTAGTACGGAGGTTCCATCCATGGATTCAGTACCAGTTGTTCATGAGTTTCTAGAGGTGTTTCATGCAGACCTGTCGGGGATGCCACCCGACATGGATATTGATTTATGTATTGATTTGGCTTCGAGCACTCAACCCATTTCTATTCCTCTATACCGTATGGCCCCATCGGAGTTGAAGGGGCAGTTGCAACATTTGCTTGATAAGGTTTTCATTAGACCAAGTGTCCCACCCCGGGATGCGCCCATATTGTTCACGAAGAAGAAGGATGGGTCGATGAGGATGTGTATAGACTATCGGTAGTTGAATAAGGTCACTATCAAGAACAAGTATCCATTGCCAAGGATTGATGACTAATTTGATTAGCTTCGGGGTGCTAAAGTATTTTCGAAGATTGATTTGAGGTCTTGCTACCATCAGTTGAAGATTAGGGCATCTGATGTCCCTAAATGGCTTTTTGAACTCTGTATGGGCATTATGAGTTCCTAGTGATGTCATTTGGGTTGACAAATGCACCAGCAGTATTTATGGATTTTATAAACCGTGTGTTCAAGCCCTATTTAGATTCTTTTGTGATTGTATTCATTGATGATATCTTGATCTACTCTCGTAGTCGAGAGGAGCATGAGCAACATCTTAGGATTGTACTTCAGATTCTGAGAGATATCCAGTTATATGCCAAGTTTTCAAAGTGTGAGTTTTGATTAGACTCAATCGCCTTTTTAGGACACGTTGTATCGGCAGAGGGCATAAAGGTGCATTCTAAAAAGATTGAGGCAGTTCAAAACTAGCCTAGACCTAATTTAGCTACAGAGATCTGGAGTTTCCTGGGTTTTGCAGGTTATTATCGCCGGTTCATGGAGGGATTTTCATCTATAACAGCCCCATTGACCAGATTGACCCAGAAAGGCGCCCCATTCAGATGGTCGGATGAGTGTGAGTTGAGCTTTCAGAATCTCAAGACTGCTTTACCTACGGTGCCAATGTTGGTGTTGCCTACCGGTTCATGATCCTACATGGTGTATTGTGATGCATCGCGTATTGGGCTCGGTGCAGTATTGATGCAGGATGACAGAGTGATTGCATATGCATCGCGGAAGTTAAAGGTTCATGAGAAGAATTACCATGTTCATGACTTAGAGTTGACATCCTTCATGCGCTGAAGATTTGGAGGCACTATCTTTACGGCGAGTCATGTGAGGTATTCACGGATCATCGGAGTCTTCAGTATTTGTTCAAATAAAAGGATCTCAATTTGAGTCAAAGCAGATGGTTGGAATTAATGAAAGACTATGATATCACCATTTTGTATCATCCCGGGAAGGCCAATGTGGTGGTCGATGCCTTTAGTAGAAAGGCTGTGAGTATGGGTAGCCTTGCATATATTCTAGTTGGTGAGAGGCTACTTGATACAGATGTTCAGTCTTTGGCCAATCGGTTTGTGAGGTTATATGTTTTAGAGCCCAGTCGTGTGCTAGCTTGCACAGTCGTTCGGTCTTCCTTGTATGAGCGCATGAGAGGGCGTCAGTATGATGATCCCCATTTGCTTGTCCTTAGGGACACGGTGCGGCAAGACGGTGCCAAGCAGGTTAGTGTTGGAGATGATGGGGTTTTGAGGATGCAGGGCCGTATCAATGTGGATGGACTTCGTGAGTTAATTCTTGAGGAGGCCTACAGTTCCCGACTTTCTATTCACCCGGGTGCCACCAAGATGTATCAGAACTTGCGGCAGCATTATTGGTGGAGAAGGATGAAGAAGGATATAGTTGTGTATGTAGCTCGGTGTCTAAATTGTCAGCAAGTAAATTACGAGCATCAGAGACCTGGTGGTTTGCTTCAGAAGTTAGAGATTCATGAGTGGAAGTGGGAGCGTATCACTATGGATTTTGTTGTTGGACTCCCACGGACTCAAAATAAGTTCGACGTGGTATGGGTCATTATGGATAGGTTGACCAAGTCAGCACATTTCATTCCAGTGGCAGTTACCAATTCTTCAGAGCAGTTAGCTGAGATCTACATATGTGAGACCGTCTGTCTTCACGGTATGCCCGTGTCTATCATTTTTTATCGAGGTACGCAGTTCACCTCGTAATTCTAGAGGGCAGCACAACGTTAGTTGGGCATGCAAGTTGAGTTGAGCACAACAAATCCCCAGATAGACGGACAGTCCGAGCGTACTATTCAGATATTGGAGGATATGCTCCGCACTTGCGTTATGGATTTTAGGGGCTCTTGGGATCAGTTCTTGCCACTTGCGGAGTTTTCCTAAAACAACAACTACAAGTTTAGCATTCAGATGGCTCCCTATGAGGCATTGTACGAGAGGCAGTATCGTTCACCGGTTGTATGGTTCGAGTTGGGGGAGGCTCGGTTGTTGGGTACATATTTGGTATACGATGCCTTGGATAAGGTCAAGATTATTCAGGGTCAAATTTGCACCGCTCAGAATAGGCAGAAGAGTTATGCCGACTATAGAGTTTGTGATGTTGCATTCATGGTCGGAGAGAGAGTATTGCTCTGGGTTTAACCCATGAAGGGTGTGATGAGGTTCGAAAAGAAGGGCAAGTTGAGCCCTAGGTATATCGGAACCTTTGATATTCTTGAGAGAGTGAGTGAGGTGGCCTACAAGCTCGCATTGCCACCTAGTTTATCAGCAGTCCATCTAGTGTTCCATGTGTCCATGCTCCCAAAGTATCACGGTGATCCATCCCATGTGTTAGATTTCAGCTCAATCCAATTGGACAAGGATTTGACTTATGAGGTGGAGTCATTGGCTATTCTAGCCCGACAGGTCCGTCAATTGAGGTCTAAGAGTTATCCTTCAGTTCAAGTGCAGTGGAGAGGTCAGCTGGTCGAGGCAGCCACTTGGGTGTTCGAGTCAACCATGCGGAGTAGATATCCATACCTTTTCACCAGTCTAGGTACTTTTCTATGTCCGTTCGAGGATGAATGTTTGCTTAAGAGGTGGAGAATGTGATGACCTGATAGGTCATTTATTGTTTTAACCCTCAATTCTGTGTTTCGAAACCCCGAGTATCTCCGTTTAGCCTTCCTCAATTTGTGTGCGTAGTCCGTGTCTTTTTCCGGAAGGTTTTATGTGAAAATTTGATGAAAATGTGAAATCATGCCTTAAAACTTATTTGAGTTGACTTCGGTCAATGCTTTGAGCAAACGGACCCAGATTAGTATTTTATCAGTCTCGGTGAGTCCCTATCATGATTTGGGACTCGGACGTATGCCCAGAATCGAATTTGGAAGTCCCTAGCTCGAATTATGACCATTTGTTGAAAACTAGAAGTTTAAAGGTTTAAAGAAATTCCAAGTTTGACTGTAGTTTTACTTTGTTGTTACCAGGTCCGGATTCTGGTTCCGGAACTTGGTATAAGTTCTTTAAAATATTTATGACTTGTCTGCAACATTTGGTGCAAAATAGAATTTATTTGACGTAATTCGGATGTCCGGTTGTTAAAATGAAAGTTCTTAAGTTTCTTTGAAAATTCCATTCATTTTGGTGTCTGATTCGTAGTTTTAGGTGTCATTTTGGTGTTTGGATCGCGCGAGCGGTTTCGTATGATGTTTTTGGACTTGTGTGCATGTTTGGTTTGGAGCCCCGAGGGCTCGGGTTAGTCTCGGATAGGTTGCAGATGTTTTTGAACTTAGAAATTTTGGGTTTTCTTGACTTCCGCTGGTGTTTGATGAATCCTTCTTCGCGATCATGAAAATACTTCTGCGATCGCGAAGGGTGGTTGGGACTGGGGTGGATTTTACTCTTCGTGAACGCGAATTACTGGACGCGAACGCGGAGTGGAGGGGGTTGCCTTTCGCAATCGCGAACAACATATCGCGAACACGTAGCGTTGAGGGACCTGGGGAGGGGGATCAGTGATTTTTTCTACGCGAACGCGAAGGCCTAGGGGAAGAAGCCTTCGCGAACGCTTAGGTCACTTGGGCCGCTGTGTATCGCGAACGCGGCAGGCCTTTCGCGAATGTGAAGAAGACCTCGCACCCTGACCTTAAATATTTCCAAACACGAGATTTCTCCCATTTATCACCATCTTTTCATTAGAGCTCGGCCGAGAGGCGATTTGGAAGAGAAAATTCATCATCATTTCATAGGTTAGTATACTTTAACTTATTTTCTTCCATTTCTATCATCACCCATTAATTTCTAGCGTTAATCTTTGTTCTCCCATGATAGAAAATTAGGGATTTGGGAAGAATTGAGGGTTTTTGAAAATTTGAGATTTAGACCTCAAAATTGGGGTCGTATTTCGAAACTAATTACATAATAGGGCTCGGGGGTGAATGGGTAAACGGGTGTTGGTCTGTATCTCCGGTTCTGACCAAGCGAGCCCGGGGTTGACTTTTGTTGACTTTTTGGGAAAAGTGTAAAGATGTTAACTTTATGTATTGTAATTGATTTCTCTAGCATTGTTTGATATTATTGAGTTGATTTTGGTTAGGTTCGATTGGTTTGGATACACATTATAGAGGAAAGGCACCGGTAGAGCTCTGAGTTGATTGCTGAGTGAGGTAAGTGTTGGGTCTAACCTTTATTTGAGGGAATTAGAAACCCTTGAGCTAGGTGCTATGTGAATTTCATGAATAGCGGCGTATATGCGAGGTGACGAGTGTCTGTACACTGTCAATTACTTGTTTCCATGTCTACGCGTATTTCATTAATTATAGCATTCCATGTCTTGTTTGTTAGATGCCTTAATTGCTTCCTATGCCTTAACTTGCTACTTGTCATTTATTATTCTCGCATTATAAATGTTAATATCTTCCATGCTCCCATGCTTAATTGACACTTGCCTTAATTGTTTTACTTGTGCCCTTTAACTGTCATATATTTGACTTGTCTTCTTGCTCAGTATTAATTGTAGCCTTTCATGATTTGGTATGAGATTCCTTCTTGATTTGTAGCCTTCATATTCGTTAATCGTAGAGATTCTTGTGATTCGAGTTATTAAATTGATTACACTTATTGATTTATTTATGGATCGGGTTGCATGCCGCAATAGGTGGAATAAGGGAGGATTTATATTGATACGGTGGGATTGGGTTGCGCACCGCAACAAGTGAAATAAGGGCGGATTAATTTGGTGAAATAAGGGAGGATTATGATATTGACTTTGATTATATGGTGGGATCGGGTTGTGATCCACAACATATATATACTTATTATTATTGATATTTACATGGTGGAATAAGGGAGGATCGTCATGTACGGTGAGATCGGGTTACGCGCCGCAACAATTTATGTGTTTTGCATTTCTTGTTGTATTGTGTTGGCTTCAGTGCTTTCGTACGATACTCTGAGGATTGGTATTTCTGTATTTACCGGTTTTCGAGGATTGAGTTATTTTCATGAGTTAACTGCCTTATTGTTTCCATATGTTTCTTTTTTGTCATTAATTTTATACTGTGTACATGCTATTGTAAGTGACCCGCTTTAGCCTCATCACTACTTCGTCCGGGTTAGGCTCGGCACTTACAAAGTACATGGGGTCGGTTGTGCTCATACTACACTCTGCACTTCTTGTGAAGATTTTGCATTCGGTCCCAGCGGTAATCAGTAGATTGCTCGGGCTGACTATCAGTACGGAGACTTAAGGTACAGTTGCTCGGCATTCGCAGCCCTAAAGTCCCCTTCTACTTTATCTTAGCTGTGTATTTTCTTTCAGACAACTTTACTTTCATTGAGACTTTTATCTATATTATTCTAGTAGTTCGTGCACTTGTGACACCAGATTCAGGGTTGTATTTAGATATTTCAGTTGTTATGGCTTTCCGTGTTTATTTTAGTTTTATCTCAGTTATTTCAGTAATTACCATAAGTTAAATTTGATTTGTTTAATAATGGCTTAAAACTAATCTAACATTAGCTTGCCTGACAAATGAAATGTTAGGCGCCATCACAGTCCCGAGGGTAAATATTCCAGGTCGTGATAGTAAGCCTAACAAACATGCGGAAAATAACTGAAATAACAATTAAACTCTTAATACTCAACAATCTTAATAAGGAAAACTCCACAGCTCAGCATATACAATTTCCCCAAAACCTGGTGATATCGAGTCACAAGCTCTACAACGGTATCATAGTCATTCCTATATAACTGTATCTAATAAAAGAAGGAAAATGTAGAAATAGATAGAGGGTGACTTCGAGGCCTGCGGATGCCTTAACTCACTGATGCCTGGACTGGCAGGAGGTACCTGGATCTGCACAAAAGATGTGCAAAAGCATATCACGAGTACACCACAACGGTACCCAATAAGTTCCAAGCATAACCTAGGTAGAGTAGTGACGAGGTAAGGTCAAGGCCCTACCAGGATATATAAGAGACAAAATGAGTAATTTAACAGTGCAATAATAATAACGATGGAAATGAAACAAGTAAGGAATATGCCAAACTAACTACACAGAATCAGGGCAAATAATGCATCACGGAAGAAAACATGAAATGTTAAGTCAAAGAAACAAAATGACCAAATAGAAGCGAAGTAATAGAAAAGTACCAATAAGAGTCACTACCGAGGTACTACCTCGTAGTCTCAAATCACAAAATAATACACAATCTTTCCTTATATCACCGCGGGAGCCTTGCATTTAGTTTTGAAAATTATTCTTTCCAAAATAGCATCCCGCGTTTTAGCCCACCTTATCACACCGCGTGACTTCTAGTAGTTTCCCTAATAACCATGCGTATCAAGCCCACCTTATCTCACCGCATGCGTTTCAACCCTAAAACCTTATACCACCGCATGTGTATATACCTTATCTCACCGCATGCATTTCAACCACCGCATGCATATCAATATCACAACGTATTACAATTCACACCTCAAGTGCCCAATATCACAACTTGTCAAGAAACCAACAACATTAGTATTTTACAATAAGTAGCCCATGGATCAACCACAATATGCACAAGAGTATCAACAATGACAATCGGAAGTGAATTACTTAACAGGGATAGTATTTCACAACTTAACACTTTGCCTCAATGTGAATCACGACCTTTATTACTCAATGCCACTTTCAACAACAAGATATTCCAAGAATAACAACTTTAAGTAAAGAATTCAACGGTTAAATAATGAATATGGAATAAGGGAAATAAGAACTTGAACTAAACATGTCGATCAATTAACAAGTACGAGATAAGACAAGTAGATCATGTGAAAATAGACTAATGATAATGAAGATAACATGTTAAGATAACTCATTTAAGATATGAAAGGAATATACATAGCTAAAACGGGTAAATTTTAACATTTAGTCCGTGTACACACTCATCACCTCGCGTACATGACTTCCACACATCACAATTATCACAAAATAACACAAATCCTAAGTGGTAATTCCCCCACACAAAGTTAGGCAAGACACTTATCTCAAAACACGCTAACTCAATCCACTAGTAGGCCTTTCCCTCAATTATCCAACTCCAAACGGCTCGAATCTAGCTAAAATAACTTCATACCATAAATATAAACTATAGGAAACTAATTCGAATCATAAAGTTATGATCTTTGCAAAGTAATAAAAAGTCAACTCAAAAAGTCAACCCAGGCTCGCATCTTGGAACCCAATCAAAATTACAAAATCCGGACACACATTCGATAACGAGTCTATCCATACAAGAATCACTCAAATCCGACCTCAAATCGCCTTTCAAAACCCAAATATTTAGTCCAGGAAGTTTTCACAAATTTTCTCCAAATTTCCAACTCAAATTCCTAATTATATGATGAAAATAACAATAGAATCATGTAATATAACCAAAACCGATTTAGGATTTCTTACCCCAATCATTTCCTTGCAAATCTTCTGAACAATCACCACAAACCGAGCTCTCTATGTCCAAAAATAGATTATGAAACTCAAACCTTCGAAGACCGCTTTTCTGCATAGTGAATTTGCATCTGCGAACCCACAGCCGCATTTGCGTCTCCGCACCTGCGACATTTCCATCGCAGGTGTGGTTCTCACGTAGCCCATCAAACTCTGCTTCTGCGGACCAAAATGCGCATATGTGCTCTCACTCTTGTGGAAGGGGCTCCGCTTCTGCGACCCCAGGCTTGACTAGCCTTTTCGCTTCTGTACCTCCTCAATCGCCCCTGCAAGTCCGCTTATGCGAAACTCTGACTGCATCTGTGGTCCCAGCTGAGCTGAATAAAACCCTTATCAAGCAACTCTTGCAACTGCTACTTTAACTTCATCAGCTTCGTTGAGGCCATATGATACGGTGGAATAGAAATAGGCTGAGTGCCCAGCAATAAACCAATACCAAAATTGATACCCCTATTGGGCGGCATGCCCGGAAGATCCATCGGAAATACATATGGATAATCCCTCACTTCCGGAACTGACTCAACGGTAGGGGTATCAACACTGGCATATCTCACAAAGTCTAGATACGCCTCATACCTCTTCCCAACCATCCGCAGTGCCTTAAGGAAAGATACCACCCTATTAGGAACATAATCCAAAGCACCCCTACACTCCAACTGTGGCAAACCTGGCATAGCCAATGTCACTGTCTTGGCATGACAATCAAGAATAGAATGATAGGGTGATAACTACTTCATACCCAAGATAAAATCAAAATCTATCATACTGAGCAACAATATGTCAGCTATGGTGGGAATACACCAAGATGTAATCTATAAACACAATGACGAATGAGTCAGGATAGGGTGGGAATACACTGTTCATCAAGTGCATGAATGATGTTGGGGGCGTTGGTCAGCTCAAATGACATCACAAGAAACTTGTAATGACCATACCGAGTCCTGAAGGCAGTCTTTGGAATATCCGACACCCGAACCATCAACTGATGATAGCCTGACCGCAAATCAATCTTTGAGAACACTCTGGAACCTGTAGTTGATCAAATAGGTCATCAATGCGTGGAAATGGATACATGTTCTTCACTGTCACCTTGTTAAACTGTCAATAATCAATACACATGGGCATAGAACCATCCTTCTTCCTTAAAACAAGACCGGTGTGGGCCGAATAAAATCCTCATCAAGCAACTCGTGCAACTGCTCCTTTAACCCATTTAGCTCCGCTGGGGCTATACGATATAGTGGAATAGAAATGGATTGAGTACCTGGAAATAAATCGACCCCTTGCATTTGCGAGTCCGCACCTGCAACCAATAGTGTGCAGGTGCAATTGTACTAGACACAACCCAGATTCAACAATGAGATCAAGTCCAAATTGTTCCAGATTCAATCTGAATCATAGCCGAGGCCCCCGAGACCCCGTTCGAATATGCCAACAAGCGCCAAAACACATAACGTACCTACTCGATGCCAAAAATCACATCAAACAACATCGATTTTATGAATCGCAACCCAATTCAAGCCTATGACAAACACCCCCGAAAGTCACATAACCACAATATAACATAGAGGAGGCAATACATAGGGGATCAGGGCTAAATTACTCAAAATGACTGGTCGGGTCATTACATTTTCCCCCTCTTAAAACAAACGTTAGTCCTCGAATGAGTATAGAGACATACCTCAAATGGTGAAATGATAAGGATAACGGTTACGTATTTCATGCTCGGTCTCCCAAGTCGCCTCCTCTACTGGTTGACCCCACCACCAATCTTTCACTGAAACAATGTTCTTCGACCTCAACTTTCGGACCTACCTATCCAAAGTGGCCACCGGCTCCTCAACATAAGACAAATCCTTCTCCAACTGGACTGAGATGAAATCCAACACATGAGACAGATCACCATGATACTTCTAAAGCATAGAAACATGGAATATTGGGTGAACTGCAGCTAGACTAGGTGGCAATGAAAGCTTGTAGGCCACCTCTCTCCGATATACCTAGGGCTCAACTTTTCCTTCTTCCAGTACCTCACAACACCCTTTATGGGCGAAACCCGAAGCAAGGCCCGCTCCCCAACCATGAATGCCACGTCGTGAACCTTCCGATCCGCATAACGTTTCTATCTAGATTGGGTTGTGCAAAGCCGATCTTGAATCAATTTAACCTTCTCCAAAGTATCCTGAACTAAGTCTGTACCCAATAGCCTAGCCTCACCTGACTCGAACCAACCCACCAGAGACCGACACCGCCTCCCAAATCCATATGAATGCTCGACCGGTAGTTGTTATTGTAGGAAAAGTCCACAAGAGGCAAGAACTGATCCCAAGAACCCCCAAACTCCATCACACACGCACGAAGCATATCCTCCAATATCTGAATAGTGCGCTCGGATTGTCCGTCCGTATGAGGGTGAAATGTTGAACTCAACTCAACCCGCGTGCCTAACTCACATTGTATGGCCTTCTAGAACTGCGATGTAAACTACTTACCCCAGTCACAAATTTTGGATACTAGCACGCCATGAAGTCTGACGATCTCACGAATATAGACTTGAGCCAGCTGCTCTGAAAAATAAGTAGTCACCACTGGAATGAAATGAGACGACTTGGTCAACCTATCCACAATCACCCATACTACATCAAACTTTCTCTAAGTCTGTGGGAGCCAAACAACGAAAACCTTAGTAACCCACTCCCATTTCCACTCTGGCATCTCTAGCCTCTGAAGCAATCCACTTGGCCGTTGATGCTCATACTTCACCTGCTTGCAATTTAGGCACCGAGCTACATACTCCACTATGTCCTTCTTCATTCTCCTCCACCAATAGTGCTGCCTCAAGTCCTGATACATCTTGGCGGCACCTGGATAAATAGAGTACCACAAACTGAGGGCCTCCTGAAGAATCAACTCACACAAACCATCTATATTAGGCATACATAGCCTGCCTTGCATTCGTAATACACCGTCATCCCCAATAGTAACCTCCTTGGCATCGCCGTGCTGAACCATGTCCTTGAGGACAAGCAAATGGGGGTCGTCAAACTGACTCTCTCTGATACGATCAAATAGGGAAGACCGAGATATCACACAATCCAAAACTTGACTCGACTCTGAAACATCCATTCTAACAAACTGGTTAACTAAGTCCTGAACATCCAATGCTAATGGCCTCTCTGCTGTCGACAAATATGCTAAACTACCCAAACTCTCCCCCTTACGACTCAAGGCATCAACCATCACACTGGCCTTCCCGGGATGATATATAATGGTAATATCATAGTCCTTATGCAACTCTAGCCATCTCTGTTGCTGGAAGTTAAGATCCTTCTATTTGAATAGATGTTGTAGACTCTGGTGGTCGGTATAGACTTCACAAGGAACATTGTACAAATAGTGCCGCCAAATCTTCAAGGCATGAACAATAGATGCTAACTCAAGGTCATGGACAAGATAGTTCTTCTCATGCACCTTCAGTTGTCTAGACACGTAGGCAATCACCCTACCGTCTTGCATCAATACTGCATTGAGGCCAACACGTGACGCATCATAGTACACAGTGTAAGACCTCGAATCCATAGGCAACACCAACACTGGGGCTATAGTCAAAGCAGTCTTGAGCTTTTGAAAGCTCTTCTCACACTCCTCGGTCCACCTGAACGAAGCACCCTTCTGGGTCAATCTGATCATAGGTGCAGCAATAAATGAGAAACCCTGTACGAATTGACGGTAATACCATTTCAAACCAAGAAACATTCGGATCTCAGTAGTTGAAGATGGTCTGGGCCAACTTTGCACTGCTTCAATCTTCTTCGGGTCTACCTTGATCCCCTCACTCGACACTACATGATTCAAAATGCCACCGAATAATGCCAGAATTCACACTTTGAAAATTTTGCATACAACTTCTTTTCTCTTAAGATCTGGAGCACGGTCCTCAGGTGCTGCACATGATCCTCCCGGCTACAGGAGTATACCAAGATATCTTCTAAACACAATGACGAATGAGTCAAGATAGGGTGGGAATACATTGTTCATCAAGTGCATGAATGTTGTTGGGGCATTGATTAGCCCAAATGACATCCCGAGGAACTCGTATTGACCATACTGAATATTGAAGGCAATGGATACTTGTTCTTCACTGTCACCTTGTTCAACTGTCGATTATCAATACACATGCGCATAGAACCATCCTTCTTCCTTACAAACAAGACCGGAGCACCCTAAGATGATACACTAAGCCAAATGAAACCCTTATCAAGAAACTCTTGCAACTGCTCCTTTAACTTCTTCAGCTCCGCTGAGGCCATACGATATGGTGGAATAGAAATAGGCTGAGTGCCCAGCAATAAACCAATACCAAAATCGATATCCCTATTGGGCGGCATACCCGGAAGATCCATCAGAAATACATATGGATAATCCCTCACTTCCTCAATGGAATCAATGGTAGGGGTATCAATACTGACATATCTCACAAAGTCTAGATACGCCTCACACCTCTTCCCAACCAACCGCAGTGCCTTAAGAAAAGATACCACCCTGCTAGGAACATAATCCAAAGTACCCCTCCACTCCAACTGTGGCAAACCTGGCATAGTCAACGTCAGCGTCTTGGCATGACAATCAAGAATAGCATGATTGGGCGACAACCACTTTATACCCAAGATAAAATCACAATCTACCATACTGAGCAACAATATGTTAGCTATGGCGGGAATACACCAAGATGTAATCTATAAACACAATGACGAATGAGTCAGGATAGGGCGGGAATACATTGTTCATCAAGTGCATGAATGATGTTAGGGCGTTGGTCAGCCCAAATGACATCACAAGGAACTCGTAATAACCATACCGAGTTCTGAAGGCAGTTGTTGGAATATCCGACTCCCAAATCTTCAATTGATGATAGCCTGACCGCAAATCAATCTTTGAGAACACTCTAGCACCCTGTAGCTGATAAAATAGGTCATCAATACGTTGAAATGGATACCTATTCTTCACTGTCACATTGTTTAACTGTCGATAATCAACACACATGGGCATAGAACCATCCTTTTCCTTAAAACAAGACCGGAGCACCCCCAAGGTGATACACTGGGCCGAATAAAACCCTTATCAAACAACTCTTGCAACTGCTTCTTTAACTCCTTTAGCTCCACTGGGGCTGTACGATATGGTGGAATAAAAATGGGTTGAGTACCTGGCAATAAATCAATACCAAAATCGATAACCCTATCGGGCGGCATGCCCCGAAGCTTCGCCAAAAATACATGTCGATAATCCCTCACTACCAGAACTCACTTAATGGTAGGGGTATCAACACTGACATTTCTCACAAACGCTAGATACGCCTCACACCCCTCCCAAACCATCCGATGTGACTTAAGGAAAGAAACCACCTTGCTAGGAACATAATCCAAAGTACCCCTCCACTCCAACCGCGGCAAACCTAGCATAGCCAACGTCACCGTCTTTGCGTGATAATCAAGAATATCATAATAGGGAGACAACTAGTTCATACCTACGATAACATCTATTGAGCAGCATTAGGTCAGCTCTGGTCTCAAAACCACCAAGAACAACTAAACACGTCCAATACGCACGGTCAACAATAATAGAATCTACCACTGATATGGACACATAGATAGGAGAACTCAAGGAATCAGGGGATATACCCAAATATGGATCAAAGTAAGATGATAGATGGTAATAAGTAGAGCCTGGATCAAATAAGACTGATGCATCGCTATGACAAACCGGAACAATACCTGTGATAACTGAGTCGGATACAACCGCCTCCGTCCTAGTAGGAAGAGCATAACATCTGGCCTGGCCTCCCCCTCTAGGGCAGCCTCTCCCCGCCCGACCTCCAGCTCTAGCTGGTTGTGCTGGCGGCATGGCAACTGGTATGTTAACCACGGCTTGAGAAGCCTGAGGACCCTGTGGAATACGTGGGGCCTGAGTAGTCTGTGAAGGTGCACCCCTCCTGAGTCTGGGGAAGTCCCTCACCTATGATGAGTGTCACCACACTCAAAACAAGCTCTAGGGGGCGTGGCTACTGGAACTGACTCGGGCCTAGTCGGCTAGACTGACCGCTGAAAGCACCTCGTGCAGGAGGTGCAATAGATAGTGGTCGTACATAATGGGCGACCAGAGATTTGGGAGTGGCCGGAATATTGCTGGAAGCTGGAAGTGCTGAATTAAAGGAACTCTCACATAGCCTCTACCATGAGGGGCTGCAACTGGGGCACAGACACTACTATATGTGCTAGAATCTCGAGGCCTCTTGGACTCCCTCTCATCTCTCTCCCGGACTCACATACCCTCCAATCTTCGAGCGATCTCCAAAGCCTGTTGGTATGGGATGTCAGTCTCCAACTCGCGAGCTATGCTGAATCTAATACCACGGTTGAGCCCCTCGATAAATCGACGAACTCGCTCTCTGATAGTGGAAACTAATACAGGTTCATGTTTGGACAACTCACTGAACCGGACTGCATACTCCGATATGGTCATAGCAGCCTAGCACAACTACTTAAACTCTACACGCCATGCATCCCTAAGACTTTAGGGAACAAAATCCCTCATGAACATCTCTGAGAACTAAGCCCAGGTAAGTGAAGCTGCCTCGGCCGGGCTATCCAACTCATATACTCGCCACCAATGATAAGACGCTCCCTTAAGTCAGAGATTTATAATTCCGAAGTCAACAAATTTGCACGATAAGGAATGAAAAAGGTGAAACTTTTCCTAATAGTTCCATAGCCTCCCGAAGATAAGTACATACGTCTTCGTATCGATCCGTGAGACTCTACTAAACTTGCTTGTGACTCATAACACCTATGAACCTAGGGCTCTCATACCAACTTGTCACGGCCCCAATTTTTCTCTATAGGATGTCGTGATCGCACCTAGTCTTTAAGACTAGGTAAGCCTAACAAACATGCGGAAAATAACTAAAATAATAATTAAAGTCTCAAAAATAAACAATTTTAATAAGGAAAACTCTACAGCTCAGCATATACAATTTCTCCAAAACCTGGTGATATCGAATCACAAGCTCAATAACGGTATCACAGTCATCCCTATACAACTGTATCTAATAAAAGAAGGAAAATGTAGAAGTAGATAGAGGATGACTTCGAGGCCTGAAGATACCGGTAGGTGTACCTTGAAGTCTTCGAGTATGAACTCAACTCACTGATGCCTGGACTGGTAGGAGGTACATGGATCTGCACAAAAGATGTGCAGAAGCAGAGCATGAGTACACCACAACGGTACCCAGTAAGTGCCAAGCCTAACCTCGGTCGAATAGTGACTAGGTCAGGTCAAGGCCCACTGGCATAAATAAGAGACATAATGAGTAATTTAACAGTGCAATAATAATACAGTTGGAAATGAAACAAGTAAGGAATATGCCAAATTAACTACACAGAATCAAGAAACATAATGAAGAAAACAATAAATGTTAAGTCAAAGAAACAAAACGACCAAATACAAGTGAAGTAATAGAGAAGTACCAACAAGAGTCACTACCAAGGTACCACCTCGTAGTCTCAAATCACAAAATAATCCACAATCTTTCCTTATATCACCGCGAGAGCCTTGCATTTAGTTTTGAAAACCATTATTCCCGAAATAGCATCCCACATTTTAGCCCACCTTATCACACCGCGTGACTTCTAGTAGTTTCCCTACTAGCCATGCATATCAATCCCACCTTATCTCACCGTATGCGTTTCAACCCCAAAACCTTATACCACCACATGCATATCAATATAACAACGTATCACAAATCTCACCTCAAGTGCCCAACATCATAACTTGTCAAGAAACCAACAACAATAGTATTTTCACAACAAGTAGCCCATGAACTACAATGTGCACAAGAGTATCAATAATGACAACCGGAAGTGAATAACTAACAAGGAAAGTATTTCACAACTTAACACTTTGCATCAATGTGAATCACGACCTTTATAACTCAATGCCACTTTCAACAACAAGATATTCCAAGAATAGAAAATTCAAGTAAAGAATTCAACGGTTAAATAATAAATATGGAATAAAGGAAAGAAGAACATTAACTAAACATGTAGAGTAATTAATAAGTAAAAGATAAGACAAATAGAGCATGTGAACATAGACTAATGACGATGAAGATAACATGTTAAGATAACTCATTTAAGACATGAAAGGAATCTACATAGCTAAAACCAATAAATTTCCATATTTAGCCCGTGTACACACTCGTCACCTCGCATACACAGCTTTCACATATCACAATTATCACAAAACAACACAAATCCTAAGGGGTAATTCCCCCCTCCCCCAACAAAGTTAGGCAAGACACTTACCTCAAATCACGCTAACTCAATCTACTAGTA
>AWOL01S0008381.1:93673-118096 GCA_000715115.1 Nicotiana otophora
CCCCCCCCACAAAGTTAGACAAGACACTTACCTCAAAACGTGCTAACTCAATCCACTAGTAGGCCTTTCCCTCGATTATCCAACTTCGAACGGCTCAAATCTAGCCAAAACAACTTCATACCATAAATATAAATTGTAGGAATCTAATTCGAATAATAAATTTACGATCTTTGCAAAGAAATAAAAAGTCAACTCAAAAAAGTCAATCCGAGCACGCATCTCGAAATCGGACCAAAATAATATAACATCTGGACACATTCGATAACTAGTCCAACCATACAATAATTACTCAAATACGACCTCATATCGCCTTTCAAAACACAAATATTTAGTCTAGGAAGTGTTCACAATTTTTCCCCAAATTTCCAACTCAAATTCTTAATTAGATGATGAAAATAACAATAGATTTATGTAATATAACCAAAACCAAGTTAGGAATTCTTACCTCAATGATTTTCTTACAAATCTCCCTAAAGAGCGCCACAAACCGAGCTCTCTAGGTCAAAAAATGGATTATGAAACGCAAACCCTCGAAGACCGCTTTTCTGCCCAGTAAATTCGCATCTGCGAAACCACAGCCACATCTGCGGCTCCACACTTGCAGAATTTCTATCGCAATTGCGGTTCTCACTTAGCCTAGAAAACTCCACGTCTGCGGATCAAAATGCGCATCTTCTCTCTCTCTCCTGCATAAGGGGCATCGCTTCTGCGACCCCAGGCTTGACTAGCCTTTCCGCTTCTGTGCCTCCTCAATCTCCACTGCGAGTCCGCTTCTACGGAACTCTGACCGCATCTGTGGTCCCAGCTAGGTAGGCCACAACTTGTTTCTGCAATCAACCCCTTGCATTTGCGAGTCCGCACCTGCGGCCAATAGTGCGCGGGTGCGATTGCACTAGACACAACCCAGCTTCAGCAATGAGATCAAGTCCAAATTGTTCTGAATTCAATCCGAATCACACCCGGGGCCCCCGGGACCCCGTTCAAATATACAAACAAGTTCCAAAACATATAACGGACCTACTAGAGGCCAAAAATCACATCACAAAACATCGATTCTACGAATCGCAACCCAATTCAAGCCTATGAAACTATGAACTTCCAGATTCCAAAATCTAGTGTCGATTCATACCAAAACAACTCCGATTGACTTCAAATTTTGCACACAAGTCCAAAATGACATGGCAGACCTATTCCAACTTTTGGAATCAGAATACTGTCCCGATATCAATGAAGTCAACTCCCGGTCAAATGTTCCTAATCTTCCAAACCTTCAACTTTCTAACTTTCGTCAATTCACGCTGAAACGACCTACATACCTCCAAATCAATATCCGAACACGCACCTAAGTCCAAAATCATCATACGAAGATATTGGAACCATCAAAACTCCATTCTAGAGTCGTCTACACAAAAGTCAAACTACGGTCAACTCTTTCAACTTAAAGCTCCAACTTGGGGACTATGTGTCCCACTTCATTCCGAAACTCACCCGAACCAAAACCAAACACCCCAGCAAGTCACATAACCACAATATAACATAGAGGATGAAATAAATAGGGATCGGGGTTAAATTACTCAAACTGACTGGTCGAGTCGTTACATCCTCTCCCTCTTAAAATAAACGTTCAACCTCGAACGAGTATAGAGACATACCTGAAGTGGTGAAAAGATGAGGATAATGGCTACGCATATCATGCTCGGTCTCTCAAGTTTCCTCCTCGACTGGTTGACCCCTCCACCAAACTTTCACTAAAGCAATGTTCTTCGACCTCAACTTTCGGACCTGCCTGTCCAAAATGGCCACCGGCTCCTCAACATAAGACAAATCCTTGTCCAACTGGACTGAGCTGAAATCCAACACATGAGACGGATCACCGTGATACTTCTAAAGCATAGAAACATGGAATACTGGATGAACTACAACTAGACTAAGTGGCAGTGCAAGTTTGTAGGCCACCTCTTCAATCCTCTCAATCTCAAAAGGTTCGATATGCCTAGGGCTCAAATTTCCCTTCTTCCCGAACCTCATAACACGCTTCATGGGAAACTACCGTAGCAAGACCCGCTCCTCATCCATGAATGCAACGTCGCTAACCTTACAATCTGCATAACGTTTCTGTCTAGATTGGGATGTGCGAAGCCGATCTTGAATCAATTTAACCTTCTCCAAAGCATCCTGAACCAAGTCTGTACCTAATAGCCTAACCTCACCCGGCTCGAACCAACCCACTGGAGACCGACACCACCTCTCATACAAGGACTCATATGGAGCCATCTGAATGCTCGGCCGATAGTTGTTGTTGTAGGCAAACTCCACAAGCGACAAAAATTGTATCCCAAGAACCCCCAAACTCCATAACACATGTACCGAGCATATCCTCCAATATCTGAATAGTGAGCTCGGACTCTCCGTCCGTCTGAGGGTGAAATATTGTACTCCACTCAACCCGCGTGCCTAACTCACGTTGTACGGCCTTTCAGAACTGCGATGTAAACTGCATACCCCGATCAGAGATGATGGATACCGGCATGCCATGATGTCTGATGATCTCGCGAATATAGACCTGAGCCAGCTGCTCTGAAAAATAAGTAGTCAACACTAGAATGAAATGAGCCGACTTGGTAAGCCTATCCACAATCACCTATACTGCATCGAACTTCCTATGAGTTCGTGGGAGCCCAACAACGTAATCCATAGTAACCCGCTCACATTTCTACTCTAGAATCTCTAGCTCTGAAACAATCCACCCGTCCACTGATGCTCATACTTCACCTGCTGGAAATTTAGACACTGAGCTACATACTACACGTTATCCTTCTTCATTCTCCTCCACCAATAGTGCTATCTCAAGTCTTGATACAGCTTGGCGGCACTTGGATGAATGCAGAACCACGAACTGTGGGCCTCCTGAAGAATTAACTCACGCAAACCATCTACATTGGGCACACATTGCCTGCCTTGCATCCATAACACACCATCATCCCCAACAGTGACCTCCTTGGCATCGCCGTGCTGAATCGTGTCCTTGAGGACAAGCTAATGGGGGTCGTCATACTGACTCTCTCTCATACGATTATATGGGGAAGAACGATATACCACAATAGCCAAACTCGACTCGCCTCCTAAACATCCAATCTAACAAACTGGTTGGCCAAGGCCTGAACATCTAATGCTAATGGCCTCTCTGCTGCCGACAAATATGCTAAATTGCCCAAGCTCTCCCCCTTACGACTCAAGGCATCAACCATCATATTGGCCTTCCCGGGATGATATATAATGGTGATATGATAGTCCTTAAGCAACTCTAACCATCTTCGTTGCTACAAGTTAAGATCCTTCTATTTGAACAGATGTTGTAGACTCCGGTGGTCGGTACAGAATTCACAAGGGACACCATACAAATAATGCCGCCAAATCTTCAAGGCATGAACAATAGATGCTAACTCAAGGTCGTGGACAAGATAGTTCTTCTCATGCACCTTTAGTTGTCTTGACACGTAGGCAATCACCATACCGTCTTGCATCAACACCGCACAGAGGCCAATACGTGACTCATCATAGTGCACAGTGTAAGACCCCGAATGCGTAGGCAACACTAATATTGGGGCTATAGTCAAAGCAATCTTGAGCTTTTGAAAGCTCTCCTCACACTGCTCGGTCCACCTGAACGAAGCACCCTTCTGGGTCAATCTGGTCATAGGTGCAACAATAGATGAGAAACCTTGTACGAATTAACGGTAATATCATGCCAAACCAAGAAACATCCGGATCTCAGTAGCTGAAGATGGTCTGGGAAAACTCTGCATTGCTTCAATCTTCTTCGGGTCTACCTTGATCCCCTCACTCGACACTACATGACCCAAAACGACACCGAATAAATCCAGAATTCACATTTTGAAAATTTTGCATACAACTTCTTTTCTTTCAAGTTCTGGAGCACGGTCCTCAGGTTCTGCTCATGATCCTTCCGGCTCCGAGAGTACACACAAATGTCTTCTAAACACAATGATGAATGATTCAAGATAGGGCAGGAATTCATTGTTCATCAAGTGCATGAATGTTGCTGGGGCATTGGTCAGCCCAAATGACATCACGAGGAACTAGTAATGACCATACTAAATCCTGAAGGTAGTCTTCGGAATATCCGACTCCCAAATCTTCAACTAATGATACAACTGATGATAGCCTGAACATAAATCAATCTTTGAGAACACCCTAGCACCATGTAGCTGATCAAATAGGTCACAATGCGTGGAAATGTATACCTGTTCTTCATTGTCACCTTATTCAACTGTAGATAATCAATACACATGCGCATAGAACCATCCTTCTTCCTTACAAACAAGATCGGAGCACCCCAAGGTGATACCCTGGGCCAAATGAAACCCTTATCAAGCAACGCTTGCAACTACTCCTTTAATTCCTTCAGCTCCGCTGGGGCCATATGATATGGTGAAATAGAAATGGGCTGAGTGCCCGGCAATAAATCAATACCAAAATCGATATCCCTATCGGGCGGCATGCCCGAATGATCCGCTGTAAATACATCTGGATAATCCCTCACTACCGGAGCTGACTCAATAGTAGGGGTATCAACACTAACATATCTCACAAAGGCTAGATATGCCTCACATCCCTTCCCAACCATCCGTTGTGGCTTAAGAAAAGATACCACCTTGCTAGGAACATAATCCAAAGTACCCCTCCACTCCAACCGCGACAAACCTGGCATAGCCAACATCACCATCTTGGTGTGATAATCAAGAATAGCAAGATAGGGCGACAATCAGTCCATACCCAAGATAACATCTATATCTACCATACTAAGCAATAATAGGTCAGCTAGAGCGGGAATACACCAAGATGTCATCAATAAACACAATGACGAATGAGTCAAGATAGGGCGGGAATACATTGTTCATCAAGTGCATGAATGTTGCTGGGGCATTTGTCAGTCCAAATGACATCACAAGGAACTCATAATGACCATAACGAGTCTTGAATGCAGTCTTTAGAATATCCAACTCCTGAATCTTTAACTGTTGATAGCCTGACCGCAAATCAATCTTTGATAACATTCTGGCACCCTGTAGTTAATCAAATAGGTCATCAATGCGTGGCTATGGATACATGTTCTTCACTTTCACCTTGTTCAACTGTCGATAATCAATACACACGCGCATAGAACCATCATTCTTCCTTACAAACAAGACTGTAGCACCCCACGGTGATACACTGGGCCAAATGAAACCCTTATCAAGCAACTCTTGCAACTACTCCTTTAACTCCTTCAACTCCGCTAGGGCCATATGATATGGTGAAATAGAAATGGGCTGAGTGCCCGGCAATAAATCAATACCAAAATCGATATCCCTATCGGGTGGCATGCCCGGAAGATCCGCTGGAAATACATCTGGATAATCCCTCACTACTGGAGCTGACTCAATAGTAGGGGTATCAACACTGACATATCTCACAAAGGCTAGATACGCCTCACACCCCTTCCCAACCATCCGTTGTGGCTTAAGGAAAGATACCACCTTGCTAGGAACATAATCCAAAGTACCCATCCACTCCAACCGCGACAAACCTAGCATAGCCAATATCACCATCTTGGCGTGACAATCAAGAATAGTATGATAGAGCGACAACTAGTCCATACCCAAGATAACATCAACATCTACCATACAGAGCAATATTAAGTCAGTTCTGGTCTTAAAACCACCAAGAACGACTAAGCATGACCGATACACACGGTCAACAATAATGAAATCTCCTACTGACATGGACACATAGACAGGAGAACTCAAGGAATCACGGGATATATCCAAATATGGAGCAAAGTAAGATGATATATAGTAATAAGTGGAGCCTGGATCAAATAAGACTCATACATCGCTATGACAAACCAGAACAATACATGTGATAACTGAGTCGGATGCAACCACCTCCGCCCTAGTAGGAAGCGCATAACATCTAGCCTGGCCTCCCCCTCTAGGGCTACCTCTACCTGCCCAACCCCCACCTCTAGTTGGTTGTGCTAGTAGAGTGGCAATTGGTGTGGTAACCATGGCCTAAGAAGCCTGAGGACCCTGTGGAATACGTGGGTCCTAAGTAGTTTGTGGAGGTGCACCCCTCCTGAGTCTGGGGTAGTCCCTCACCATATGACGAGTGTCATCATACTCAAAATAAGCTCTCTGGGGATGTGGCTGTTGGAACTAACTCGACCTGGTCGGCTAGACTGACGCTGAAAGCACCCCGTGTAGGAGGTGCACTAGACAGTGGCCGTGCATAATGGGCGACCTGCATACGCCAATACGGTCATAACACGGTAGTGCAACTACTCAAACCATGTGTGCCATACATCCTTACGACTCAAGAGAACAAACTCCCTCATGAACATCTCTGAGAACTGAGCCCGGTCGGTGAGAGTATATGCTCCTCCTCTGGCCTGAGATGTGGCAGGAGCAAGTGAAATCAACCTCGCCCGAGCTAAAGTGCCAAACATGCTCAAAAACTGGGCGAGAGTTTCCTGAAGTGTAGGGGTAGTAACAGGTGTGTCAGGTGCCTCCTCTCCAACTGGAGCTGCTGGTGGCTCCTCTGTAGCAGGTCGGGCAGGTGCTCTAGCTGCTCCATATGGCCATCCTCGGCTTCTGCCCCAGCCCCGGCCTCTCGCGGCTCTGGCAGGGGGCGCGGGTGCCTGATCATCAGATCCAGCAGTGCGTGTCCTCACCATCTGTGAGAGAATAGAAAGTCAGAGATTTAGAATTTCGAAGTCAACAAATTCGCATGATAAGTAATCAAAGAAGTGAAACTTTTCCTAACAGTTCCATAGCCTCCCGAAGATAAGTACAGACGTCTTTGTATTGATCCGCAAGACTCTACTAAACTTGCTTGTGACTCATAACACCTATGAACCTAGGGCTCTGATACCAACTTGTCACGACTCCAATTTCCCTCCGTAGGATGTCGTGATGGCACCTAGTCTCTAAGACTAGGTAAGCCTAACAAATATGCGGAAAATAACTGAACTAATAATTAAACTCCTTATACAACTGTATCTAATAAAATAAGGGAAATGTAGAAGTAGATAGAGAGTGACTCCAAGGAATGCGAAAGACCGTAGGTGTACCTTGAAGTGTCCGAGTATGAACTCAATTCACTTATGCGTGGACTGTTAGGAGGTACCTGGATCTGCACAAAAAATATGCAGAAGGGTAGCATGAGTACACCACAATGGTACCAGTAAGTGCCAAGCGTAACCTTGGTAGAGTAGTGACGAGATCAGGTCAAGGCCCTACTGGAATATATAAGAGACAGAACTAGTAATTTAAAAGTGCAATAATAATTACATTGGAAATGAAAAAAAGTAAAGAATATGCCAAATTAACAACACAGAATCAAGGCAAATAATGCATCACGAAAGAAAACTGGAAATGTTAAGTCAAAGAAACAAAACGACCAAACACAAGTGAAGTAATAGAGATGTATCAACAATAGTCACTACTGAGGTACCGCCTCGTAGTCTCAAATCACAAAATAATCCACAATCATTCCTTATATCACCACGGGTGCCTTGCATTTAGTTTTGAAAATCATTTTTCCTGAAATAACATCCCATGTTTTAGCCTACCTTATCACACCACGTGACTTCTAGTAGTTCCCCTACTAGTCACGCGTATTAATCCCAACTTATCTCACCACATGCATTTCAACTACAAAACTTTATATCACCGCATGTGTATTAATATCACAACGTATCACAAGTCGCACCTCAAGTGCCCAATATCACCACTTGTCAAGAAACCAACAACAATAGTATTTTCACAACAAGTATCCCATTGTTCAACCACAATGTGCACAAGAATATCAACAATGACAACCGGAAGTGAATAACTCAACAAGGATAGTATTTCACAACTTAACACGTTGCCTCAATATGAATCACGACCTTTATAACTCAATGCCATTTTCAACAACAAGATATTCCAAGAATAACAACATCAAGTAAAGAATTCAGTGGTCAAATAATGAATATGGAATAAAGGAAACAAGAACTTCAACAAAACATATATAGCAATTAACAGGTGAGAGATAAGACAAGTACAGCATGTAAAACTAGACTAATGATGATGAAGATAACATGTTAAGATAACTGATTTAAGATATGAAAGGAATTACATAGCTAAAACCGGTAAATTTTCACATTTAGCCCATGTACACACTCGTCACCTCGCGTACATGGCTTCCACACATCACAATTATCACAAAACAACACAAATCCTAAGGGGTAATTCTCCCACACAAATTTAGACAAGAGACTTACCTCAAAACGTGTCAACTCAATCCACTAGTAGGAATTTTCCTCGATTATCCAACTCTGAACGGCTCAAGTATGGAAAAAACAACTTCATAAATAAATATAAACTGTAGGAAACTAATTTGAATCATAAAGTTATGATCTTTGCAAAAAAATAAAAGGTCAACTCAAAAGGTCAACTCGGACCCGCATCTAGGAACCCGACCAAAATTACAAAATCTGGACAACCCATTTGATAACGAGTCCAACCATACAAGAATTACTCAAATCCAACCTTAAATCACCTTTCAAAACCCAAATATTTAGTCTAGGAAGTTTTCATAATTTTTCCCCAAATTTCCAACTCAAATTCCTAATTAGATGATACAAATAACAATAGGTTCATGTAATATAACCAAAACCGAGTTAGGATTTCCTACCCCAATGAATTCCTTGCAAATCTCCCAAATAATTGCCACAAACAGAGCTCTCTAGGTCCAAAATCGCATCTGCACTCTCGCTCCTAAGGAAGGGGCTCCGGTTCTGCGACCCCAGGCTTGGCTAGCCTTTCCGCTTCGGTGCCTCCTCAATCACCCATGCAACTCCGCTTCTGCGGAACTCTGACCGCATCTGTGGTCCCAACTGGACAGGCCACAACTTGCTTCTGTGATCAACCCCTCGCATTTATGAGTCTGCACCTGTGGCCAATAGTGTGCAGACGCGATTGCACCAGACACACCCTGAATCCGAATCACACACCCCTCCCTGGGACCCCGTTCGAAAATCCAACAAGTGCCAAAACACATAACGGACTTACTCAAGGCCAAAAATCTCATCAAACAACATCGATTCTACGAATCGCAACCCAATTCAAGCCTATGAAACTATGAACTTTTGAATTCAAAAATCTAATGTCGATTCATACCAAAACAACTCCGATTGACTTCAAATTTTGCACACATATCCTAAATGACAAGATGGACCTAATCCGACTTCCGAAATTAGAATCTGACCCGATATCGATAATATCAACTCCCGGTCAAACTTTCCAAATCTTTCAAACCTTCAACTTTCTAACTTTCGTCAATTCACACCGCAACGACCTACGGACCTCCAAATCAACATCAGGATATACTCCTAAGTCCAAAATCACCATATCGAGCTATTGAAATCGTCAAAATTCCATTTCAGAGTCGTCTACACATAAGTTAAACTATGGTCAACTCTTTCAACTTAAAGCTCCAACTTAGGGACTATGTGTCTCACTTCACTCTGAAACTCACCCGAACTAAAACCAAACACCCCGACAAGTCACATAACCATAATATAACATAGATGAGTAAATAAATAGGGGATCAGGGCTAAATTACTCAAAATGACCGGTCGGGTCGTTATAAGAAAAAATATTTTCTTTCATTTTAACAAAACGAGTACTTTCTTTTCATGATGTAGAAAAACTATTTTCTTTTATTTCAACAAAATAAATACTTTCTTTTCATGATGTAGAAAAAATATTTTCTTCATTTCAACAAACTAAATATTTTCTTTTTCTGATGTAGAAAAAATGTTTTCTTTCATTTCAACAAAAACGAGTACTTTCTTTTCATGATGTAGAGAAAGTATTTTCTTTCATTTCAACAAACACAAATACTTTCTTTTCATGATGTAGAAAAAGTATTTTCTTTCATTTCAACAAACTGAGTATTTTCTTTTCATGATGTACAAAAAATACTTTCTTTCATTCAACAAAATGAGTAATTTAGTTTCATGTTGCATATATGATACTTTCTTTTCAACAAAAAAGGTATTTTCGTTTTTAGTTATCGAGCTCAAATTTCAATGTTGTTCTTGTGTGAAATAGTAAAGTAGCACATTAGTTTCTTTGGGTTTGTGTGAATTTTGAAAAATATAATTAAATTCTTAAAGAAAATAGAGTCCCGGAGGGGTGGGGGGTGGGGGAGGAGTACAGGAAACATGAGAACGACATCGCCTCCCATATAAGACCTCATACGGAACCATCTTGAAACTAGACTAATAATTGTTATTTTATGCAAACTCCGCT
The DNA here is from genome assembly GCA_000715115.1 of Nicotiana otophora. NCBI lineage: Eukaryota > Viridiplantae > Streptophyta > Magnoliopsida > Solanales > Solanaceae > Nicotiana > Nicotiana otophora. Next base: position 104,035 of record AWOL01S0008381.1, read on the forward strand.
AATAGTAGAAACTGATCCCACTGGCCTCCGAAATCAATAACACATGCTCAATATATCCTCAAAAATCTGAACACTCCGCTTTGACTGCACATCCGTCTGAGGGTGAAATGCAGTTCTCAACTCAACCTGCCAAACTCACGCTGAACAGCTCTCTAGAAGTTCGATGTAAACTGAGTGCCACAATCCGAGATGATAGAAATAAGTACACCATGCAAGCAAACAATCTCTCTCTGATGTAGATCTTAGCCAATTACTGTGAAGTGTAGGAAGTCATTACTAGATTGAAATGTGCAAACTTGGTCAGTTTGTCCATAATGACCCAAACAACATCAAATCTCTTCAAAGTCCGTGGAAATCCTATCATAAAGTCCATAGTAATGCGCTCCCACTTCCATTCCAGTATATGCAACCACTGAAGCAAACTGCCCGGTCTGTGATGCTCATACTTGACCTGCTGACAATTCATACAACGCGCAACATATCCAACAATGTCCTTCTTCATTCCCCACCACCAATAATGATACTTCAAATCATGATACATCGTTGTAGCACCTAGATGGATAGAATACCACGAACTATGACTATGCCTAATAATTAAATCCCACAAACTATCCATATTAGGATACAAATCTGACCCTGAAGTCGCAACATGCCATCACCACCAATAGAAATCTCCTTAGCTCCACCTCACGACACTGTATACTTAAGGACAAGAAAACGGGGATCATCATATTGATGAGCCTTCATGCGCTCAAACAAGGATAATTGCGCTACATTACAAGCGAGAACTCTACTAGGATCAGAAATATCCAATCTCACAAATCTATTTTCCAAAGCCTGAACATCCATAGCCAGCGGTCCCCATATAGCTAGAATAAATACCAAACTCCCCATACTTTTCGCCTTTATACTCAAGTCATATGCTACCACATTCGTCTTCCCTGGGTGATATAAGATAGTGATATCATAATCTTTCAATAAATCTAGCCACCTTTACTGCCTCAAGTTCATATCCTTTTACTTTAATAGATGTTGAAGACTACAATGATCTATATCCACCTCATAAGACACGCCATATAAGTAATGCCTCTGAATCTTGAGCACGTTCACAATAGTTGCAAAGTCCAAATTATGTACTAAATAGTTATTCTCATGGGACTTCAACTGGCGTACGCATAAGCAATCACCCTACTGTCTGCATCAACACAAACCCAAGGCCCACGCGCGAAGCATCACAATAGACAGTAGACATCACAATAGAGTTGTAGTCAAAGAAATCTTGAGTTTTTGAAAGTTCTCTTTACACTCGTTAGACCATCTAAATAAAGCACCCTTCTGGGTCAACTTGGTCAATAGAGCTGTTATAGATAAAAACTTTTCCACAAAGCAACGAGAGTAGCCAACCAAACCTAATAAACTCCTAATCTTTGTAGCGGTAGAAGGTCTGGTCCAACTCCGAACTGCCTCAATCTTCTTCGGATCCACCTTGATCCCATCACTAGACACCATATGGAATAATAATGCCATCTAGTCTAACCAAAACTCAAGCTTGGAGAACATAGCATACAACTTCTTCTCCCTCAAAGTATGAAGTACAATCCTCAAATATTTCTTGTTCCTCTCCTTACTACGAGAATATACAAAGATATCATCAATGAACATAATAACAAAAGAATCCACATAAGGCTAGAACAGAATATTCATCAAATGTATGAAAGTTGCTGGGGAATAAGTCAACCCAAACAAAATCACCAAAAACTCATAATGCTCATAACGATCCATGAAAGTCGTCTTAGGGATATCCTAAGCCTAATCTTCAACTAGTGATACAACAAGCTCAAGTCAATCTTTAAGAACGCCCTAGCACCCTGAATGTAACGACCTGACCAGTCGTTTTGTGTAATTGTTCTCCGTTACACATTTTTATGCTTTGCACATGTGTGTTTATGATTTTATGACTTGCGGGGTTGGTTAGTTTCATTCCTAGAAGCTTTCAAGCAAATTTGGACCCTTTGATTTTTGACTTAGAAGCTTAAAGTAGAAATGTTGACCAAACTTTGACTTTTGTGAAACAACCCTTGAACAGTATTTTTATGGCTCCAATAGCTTCGTATCATGATTTTGGACTTGGTCGAATGCCCGGAATTGATTTTGAAAGTCCATAGATTGATTTATGTTATTTTGCCAAAATTTAGCAATTTGATATTTAAAAGTTTGACTGTAGGTTGACTTTTAGCTATCGAGTTCGGAATTTGATTTTGGGACTTGGAATAGGTCCATTATGCTATTTAGAGCTTAATCTGCAAAATTCGGTATCATTTGAAGATGATTTGTAAGATTCGGACGTTTAGTTGTAATTCTAGTGATTCTTGAACTTTACTTTGAAATTCATGTGTTTTAATGTTCGATTCATAGTTTTAGATGTTATTGTTTTGTTTTGATCGCACGAGCGAGTTCGTAGGATATTTTTAGACTTGTGTGGATATTTGGTATGGAGCCCCGAGGGCTCAGATGATTTTCATACATGTTTCGGAATGAATTGAATTGAAATTGAACGGTTGGTGTTGGTGGTACCCAGTTATCGCAATTGCGAGCACCAACCTCGCAATTTCAATTGTGACAGTGGGGGTCCAGATGTCGCAATTGCGACATCCCCTTCGCATTTGCGAAGTCAGCGGGATTTTGACTTAGTTCGCATGTGCGAATATTTGTTAGCTTTTGCGAGGTTCACAGCTTCGCAATTGCGAAGCCTCTTGTCGCAATTGCGAGGATGATGGAGGTTGTCAGGGTGTGCAAATACAAAACCTTGTCCACAATTGTGAGGGTTCACAAATGCGAACTTTATGTCGGAAATACGACAACTGCAGCTGGTACAAAGGGCTGGGAGATGGGATTTTTCAACACATTCTCTCATTTTAGAACCCTAGACTCTGTAGGAGGCGATTTGGAGAGGGAATCTTCATCTAAAAACTTTGGATAAGTGATTCTAATCAATTTTCAATCATGTTCCATCAATATATCTTAGATTTTAACATCAAAATCATGTGAATCAAAGTGAAAAATTATGAAACCTTGTCAAGTTTTTGAAAAATAAAAATTTGAGTTTTGAGAGTCGATTTGGACTTGGATTTTAAAACTAATCCCATATATGAACTCGTGGGTTCATGGGTAGTGGGAATCTACCATTGGACCCGGGTTTTGACTGGGCGAGCCCTGAGTTGACTTTTATTGACTTTTTAGGAAAAGTGTAAAGATCTTAGCTTTATCTATTGTAATTGATTTCCTAGTATTGTTGGATGATATTAAGTCGATTTTGGTTATATTTGAGCCATGTGGAGGAAACTTTTAGGGAAAAAGCTATTTTCGAGAGTTGAATTGGCTTAGGTGAAGTAAGTATCTTGCCTAACTTTGTGTGGGAGAACTACTCCCTTAGGATTGGTATTATTTGATTCATTTATGCTATGTGAAAACCGTGTACGTAAGGTGACGAGTGGGTGCACAGGTTGTACGTGGTATTTGACCGGTTTAGGCTACTTAGGCTCTTTCCATGCTTTAATTGAAATGTCATATCATGCTCTAAATTCTCATAGCCATGCTTTAATTGAAATGTCATATCATGCTCTAAATTCTCATAGCCAATCTGTTCTTACATGTGTTAGTCTATCCTTACCTGCCTTAAATGACTTGTTTAACACTTGTTCTATATCCTACTTGATAAATTGCTCTCATGATTTAGTTGAACTTGTTGCCCCTTTTATTGTTACATATCATCTCTTTCATTGTTGATTATCATTACTTGATGTCATTGTACGTGTTATCTCTTTTATTGTTGATTATCATTAGTTGAAGTCATTGTTACAAGTTATTTCTTTCGTTGCTATTATTATTGTTTAAACTCATGTTATCTCTTCCATTGTGAGTTATTTGTGTTTAGTTCATGGTTATACATTATCTTTCTCATTGTTGAGTTATTGGTGTTGAAGTTGTGAAAGCCGTATTACTTTGAGGCGAAGTTGATAATTGTCGAGATATCTTTCTTGTTGAGAATTTTACATTCATTGTTATTGTTGATATTCTTGTACACGTTGTGGTGGATCCATGGGCTATAGTTGTGGAAACATTGATATTGTTGATTGTTGGCAAGTTGTGATATATGGGCATTTGTGGTGCGAGTTGTTATCGTGATAGGATATTGACGTGCATGCGGTGGTATAAGTCTAGGGGTTAATGTGCATGCGGCATCATAAGATGGGACTTATGTGCGTATTGCTTGTAAGGGAATTACGTGAAGCCACGCGGTGTCATAAGGTTGGCTAAAGTGCGCGTAGCTATTTCGAGAAAAACTATTTTCAAAACCTATTTAAATGTAAGGCTCACGCGGCGGTATAAGGAAGGATGTGATTGAGATTTTGAATTGTGAATATGAGGTTGTACCTCGGTTGTGATTCTTGATATGTACGAGGCGGTACCTTGGTTGTGATTTTTTTTGTACATGAGGGGGTACCTCATTGTGATTCTTGTTGTTTATCTCATTATGCAAAGAGTTTTGGTGGGAACACTTCTTGTTATTTTGTTCTTCCTTGTTCTATTAGTTGTTTTCCGTATATGCTCATTGTAGTTCTCTTTACTTGCTTCCTTTATGTTATTTCCATAAGGTTGGCTGAAGTGCGCGTAGCTATTTCGAGAAAAACTGTTTTCAAAACCTATTTAAATGTAAGGCTCACGCGGCGGTATAAGGAAGGATGTGATTGAGATTTTGAATTGTGAATATGAGGCTGTACCTCGGTTGTGATTCTTGATATGTACGAGGCGGTACCTTGGTTGTGATTTTTTTTGTACATGAGGGGGTACCTCATTGTGATTCTTGTTGTTTATCTCATTATGCAAAGAGTTTTGGTGGGAACACTTCTTGTTATTTTGTTCTTCCTTGTTCTATTAGTTGTTTTCCGTATATGCTCATTGTAGTTCTCTTTACTTGCTTCCTTTATGTTATTTCCATAAGGTTGGCTGAAGTGCGCGTAGCTATTTCGAGAAAAACTGTTTTCAAAACCTATTTAAATGTAAGGCTCACGCGGCGGTATAAGGAAGGATGTGATTGAGATTTTGAATTGTGAATATGAGGCTGTACCTCGGTCGTGATTCTTGATATGTACGAGGCGGTACCTCGGTTGTGATTTTTTTTGTACATGAGGGGGTACCTCATTATGATTCTTGTTGTTTATCTCATTATGCAAAGAGTTTTGGTGGGAACACTTCTTGTTATTTTGTTCTTCCTTGTTCTATTAGTTGTTTTCCGTATATGCTCATTGTGGTTCTCTTTACTTGCTTCCTTTATGTTATTTCCATGCTTAAATTTCGGTATTAGCTCATGTTATTAACTTGTTTCGTATCAGTTATTTCTGCGCCTTCCATTATTTATCGTTCTTTTGTTTTCATAATGTTTATTTACATCCTAATAGGTGTCTTGACTTGGCCTCATAAGTACTATACCGAGGTTGGGCTTGATACTTATTGGGTACCGTTGTGGTGTACTCATACTATGCTTCTGCATATCATTTTGTGCAGATCTAGGTACGCTTGCCCGTGTCGGATGCTAGTGTTGCTTTGAATTGCTGCTTTGGGAGTCATCAAGGTATAACTACTGCACATCCGTAGGCCTCGGAGTCACCTTCCTTTTTCTTTACTTCCTATTGTATTTTTCATTCAGACATTGATGTAGTAGACATTTTAGCTTACTCTGTAGAGTTTATGACTCAGTTCCACTAGTTTTGGTGGAAACTATTTGTTGAGATTTTGTTTAGGGAGATTTTATGAGTTATTAGACTTGTTTTAGTATTTCTGTTAATTATCTCTGTCAAGCTATTATCGAATGTTAGGTTTACCTAGTCGTAGAGACTAGGTACCATCACGACATCCTATGGATGGATACTGGGGCCATGGCAAGTTGGTATCAGAGCTCTAGGTTCATAGGTGTTACGAGTCATAAGCAGTTTTAATTGAGTCTTGCATATCGGTACGGAGATGTCTGTACTTATCTTCGAGAGGCTACGAAATGGTAAGGAAAACTTCACTTCTTTTATTCCCTATCGTGCAAATCGGTTGACTTTGAAAACTGAATCTTTGACATTCTATTCTCTCATAGATAGTGAGGGCACGCACTGCACGATCCGACAATCAGACACCCATGCCCCCTACTAGAGCCACGAGAGGCCGAGGCCGGGGCAGAGGAGGGGCACATGGTGCAGCCAGAGCACCTGCCCGAGCTGTGACAGAGGAGCCACTAGTAGCTCCAATTGGGGGACAGGCACCAGAGGCGCCTGTTGCCACCCCTACACTTCAGGAGACCCTCGTATAGTTCTTGAGCTTGTTCGATACCTTAGATCAGGAGGGGTTGATTCTACTTGAACCAGCCACATCTCAGGTTGGGGGAGGAGCTCAGACCCCCGCGGACCGTACCCCAAAGCAGCGGGTCCATATTGATCAGGTTCTAGAGGTTACACCAGTACAACCTATTATTTCGGTTCAGCCCACGGTTAGGGCAACAATATCTGAGGAGGAGGAGCTTAGACTTTAGAGGTTCTAGAAGTATTACGCTCTTACTTTTAGTGGATTAGCTTCAGAGGATACATATGGTTTTCTAGAGAAGTGCCATTATATTCTCTGCATCATGGGTATTATGGAGACGATCATAGTTGCTTTCACTACTTTCCAGCTATCAGGAGCAGCATATCAGTGGTGGCGAGGGAATGAGGAGGGTAGCCCAGACGATGTAGCTTTACTTACATGAACTTGGTTTTCAGAGTTATTCTTGAGAGAGTTCATTCCCCAGACCCTTAGGGATGCATGGCACGCGAAAATTGAGCAGCTGCACCAGGGTACTATTATAGTGTGAGAGTATGATGTCCGATTCAGTGATTTGTCCAGACATGCACCTACCTTGGTTTCTACAGTCAGAGAGTGAGTCTATCAATTTATCGAAGGGCTGAACTATGGTATTAGATTTTGCATGGCTCGAGATTTGGAGACAGATAGCCCATATCAGCAGGTGGTAGAGACTGCACAGAGGTTAGAGGGTATGCGGGGCTTTGAGAGAGAGGACATGGAGGTCAAGAGGCCTTGAGGTACTGGAGGATGTAGTGGTGGTCACGCTGTAGCTACAACCCGTCATGGTAGAGGTTATGTTAGTTGTCTAGTTCACTCAGAACTTCCAGCTTCTAGTGGTGCTCCAGTTGTTCCGAGATCTCAAGTTGCACATTTTGCTCAGCCGCTTTCTACTGCACCTCCTGCACGAGATGCCTTTAGCGGTCAGTCCGGCCGACCAGGCCCAAACCACTCCTAGTAGCCACGCCCACCGAGAGCTTTCTTTGAGTGTGGTGATACCCGTCACATGGTTAGAGACTGTGATGGTATGATATAATTGCGTATTTTAGTCGCTTGTTGCACTCTAATGCACTGCACTTTATTCATGTTTGAGCTTTAATTGGTAGTGTTTTTCACTTATTGTGTGTTTTATGCCTTGTAGAAGTGATTCCGAGTGATGTAGATGTTATGGAATGAATTTGAGCTATTTGGAGCTTCACAGTCTGAGAAAACACCCAAGGGATTAAGTCGAGATCGTGTTTAGGGGTCGAGGACCAAGTTTGGACGTCAAAAATTGAGATTTTATCCGTACTCTGAGACATCTCCATTGCCGCGGTGCGTGGTGCACTACGGCTATACAAATCCTATTGCCTGATAGATGTTGAGCTCTTTGGATTTCCAAAATAATGCCCCGCATGGCGTGTCGCCCCATGCGGCATGCATGTGCAATATTTACAGAGTGAAAATCTTATTTTGTCTAGGAGAAGGTGGTTTCATCCAGGGTCTGATCCTATTTGGTGTAAATACATGGGAAAACGTTATTTTCTGGACTTTTGAACTACTTTGGACCTAAGAAGGCTAAGGAGGAGTTGGAAGAACACAAGCACAAAGATTTTATCATTTCTTCCTAACTCAAGACCCGAGTTTGGATTGAATTTATGTTTTCCTATACTTTAATTTTAGTTGTGATGAATTGCTCCATATCTATGGAGTAGTTCCATTTAGGGTTTGATGGATTTGGTGTATTGAAAATTGTTTGTGGATTATAACTCTAGTTTTATGTATTGAAGTATTTTTGGATGATTTAATTATTGCATCCATATTCACTTGTTCATGTAATCGAGAGAGGTATAACTTGTGATATATTTGCATTATATTGTTGGTTTATTTCAATAATTTTTCTTAGTAATCGAAAGAGGCTAGATGAATCATTGATTAAACCCAGTTAGGAGGATAATAGAGAGAGTTTCTCCTAAAGACCAATCCACTATGCATTCTTGCATATCTTCACGTGCTTAAATTGGTTCATTTTGTGAGGTTAAGACTTAATCGAGAGAGGAGATTTTGCTTAACGTATGAACTAATAATTGAGTGAATTCAAGAGATTCACTTGAATATTAGATTAAACCCATTGATTAAACTCAGTTAGGAGGATAATCGAGAGAGGTTCTCCTAAAGACCAATCCACTACGCATTTTTGCATATCTTTACATGTTTAAATTGGTTCATCTTGTGAGGTTAAGACTTAATTGAGAGAGGAGTTTTTGCCGAACGTATAAACTAATAATTGAGTGAATTCGAGAGATTCACTTGAACATTAGAAGTGATTTATCTAGAGATAGATCCCGAACAATTATCTTGCACCTATTCTATCAAAACTCTATCTTCTCCCATTGATAACCTTCTTTGCTTGTTTCTTGTTTCGATTGTCATTAGTCAATAGCTTTAGATTCTTAGTTAATTTTAGTTAGACATCTTATAAATCTCAAATGTTGATCATCCTGGATAGAAACCAAACTAGAAGCTACGAGAATACTATTTAAATCCAATCCCTATGGATATGATATTATACTATACATCTTATAAATCTTAAGTGTGTGTTTTGCGCTCGTCAGACTGTCCCAGACTCAAGAAGTGTGCACCTCTATAGAATACACAGGCTCCACAGATTCAGTCAGGCACATAGACTTCTCGGGCCATGGTTGTTGCCCCAGTTGCTGCTCCACTCGCACAACCAGCTAGGGGTGGGGGACGAGCGGGTAGAGGTCACCCTAGAGGGGAAGGTCAGGCCAGATTCTATGCTTTTCTAGGTAGGACAGAGGCAGTCGTTTCATACGCAGTCATTACAGGTATAGTTCTGGTTTGTCATAGAGATGCATCATTCTTTTTTGATCCGGGATCCACTTATTCATATGTGTCATCTTACTTTTCTCTGTATTTGGATATATCTCGTGATTCTTTGAGTTCTCCTGTTTATGTCTCCACGCCTATGGAAGATTCTATTATTGTGGACCGTGTGTATTGATCGTGTTTAGTTGTTATTGGTGGCTTTGAGGCTAGAGTTGATCCATTGTTACTTAGTATGGTAGACTTTGATATTATCTTTGTCATGGACTAGTTGTCACCATATCATGATATTATGGATTGTCACGTCAAGACTGTGACATTGGCTATGCCAGGTTTCCCACAGTTAGAGTGGAGGGGTGCATTGGATTATGTTCCTAGCAGATTTGTGTCATTTCTAAAAGCTCAGCGTATGGTTGAGAAGGGGTGTGATTCTTATCTAGCCTTTGTGAGAGATGTCAGTGTTGATACTTCTACCATTGAGTCAGTTACGGTAGTGAGAGACTTCCTAGACGTATTTCCAATGGATATTTCGGGCATGCCGCCCGATAGGGATATAGATTTTGGTATTAACTTGTTGTCGGGAACCCAGCCCATTTCTATTCCATCATATCGTATGGCCCCAGTGGAGTTTAAGAAGTTAACGGAGCAGTTTCAAGAGTTGCTTGATAAGGGTTTCATTAGGCCTAGTGTGTCGTCATGGGGTGTTCCAGTCTTGTTTGTGAAGAATAAGAAGGATGGTTCTATGCGCATGTGTATCGATTATCGGCAGTTGAACAAGGTTACAGTGAAGAACATGTATCTTTTGTCATGCATTGATGACTTATTTGATCAACTACATAGTGCTAGAGTGTTCTCAAAGATTGATTTGCGGTCAGGTTATCATCGGCTAAAGATTATGGATTCGAATATTTTGAAGACTGCCTTTAGGACTCTGTATGGTCATTATAAGTTCCTTGTGATGTCATTTGGGAATACCAACGTCCCAGCAGCATTTATGCATCTAATGAACAATGTATTCTAGCCTTATTTTGATTAGTGTACACCTATAGTAGGGAAGATCATGAGCAGCACCAGAGGATCGTGCTTCAGACCTTAAGGGAGAAGATGTTGTATGCAAACTTCTCAAAGTGTGAATTCTGGCTTAATTTGATGGCATTTTGGGTCATGTGGTGTCGAGTGAGAGGATAAAGGTAGATCCGAAGAAGATTGAAGCAATTCAAAGTTGGCCCAAACCGTCTTCAGCTACTGAGATTTGGAGTTTCCTTGGTTTGGCCGGGTATTATCACCATTTCATAGAGGGTTTCTCATCTATTGCTGCACTTATGACCAGATTGAACCATAAGTGTTCTCCTTTCAGATTGTCCGAGGAGTGTGAGGCAAGCTTTCAAAAATTCAAGACTGCTTTGACTACAGCCCCAGTGTTGGTGCTGCCTACTGGCTCGGGGTCTATATTGTGTATTCTGATGCGTCACGTATTGGCCTTGGTGCTGTGTTGATGCAAGACGGTAGGGTGATTTCCTACATGTATTGACAGTTGAAGACCCATGAGAAGCATTATCCAGTCCACGACTTAGAATTGGTAGCCATTGTTCATGCATTGAAGATTTGGTGGCACTATTTGTACGGTGTCCTTTGTGAGGTCTTTACCGACCACTAGAGTCTACATCATTTGTTCAAACAGAAAGATCTCAACTTGCGGAAGCGGAGGTGGTTAGAGTTGCTTAAGGACTATGATATCACCATTCTATATCATCTCGGGAAGGCCAATGTGGTGGTCGATGCCTTGAGTCGAAAGGCGTAGAGCTTGGGTAGTTTAGCATATCTACCGGCAGCATAGAGGCCATTAGCCATGGATGTTTAGGCCTTGGCCAACCATTTTGTTAGATTGAATGTTTCATAGTAGCCCAGTCGAGTTCTTGCTTACGTGGTTTCTCGGTCTTCTCTATATGACCGCATCAGAAAGCATCAGTACGACGACCCCCATTTCCTTGTCCTTAAGGACATGATTCATCACGGCGATGCCAAGGAGGTTTCTATTAACAATAATGGTGTGTTGCGGATGCAAGGCCAGTTACGTGTGCCCAATGTGGATGGGTTGCGTGAATTAATTCTTCAGGAGGCCCACAGTTCGCGGTACTCCATTCATCCGAGTGTTGCTAAGATGTATCATGATTTGAGGAAACACTATTGGTGGAGGAGAATGAAGAAAGACAGTGGAGCATGAAGCTTGGTGCCTAAATTGTCAGCAGGTGAAGTATGAGCATCAGAGGTCAGGCGATTTGCTTCAGCGACTTGAGATTCTCGAGTGGAAATGGGAGTATGTCACTATATATTTCGTTGTTTGGCTCCCACAGACTAAGAATAAATTTGACGCGGTATGGGTGATTGTGGACATGCTGACCAAGTCAGCTCATTTCATTCCGGTAGTGACTACCAATTCTTCAGAGTACTTGGCTCAAGTTTATATCCATGAGATTGATCGACTTCATGGCGTACCGGTATCCATCATCTATGACCGGGGTACACATTTCATATTGCATTTTTGGAGAGCTGTACAGTGTCAGTTAGGCACACGGGTTGAGTTTAGTACAACATTTCACCCCCAGATGGACGGACAGTCCGAGCGCACTATTCAAATATTGGAGGATATGCTTCTTGCCTGTGTTAGACTTAGAAGCTTAAAGTAGAAATATTAACCAAACTTTGACTCTTTTGTGAAAATGACCCGAGAACAGTATTTTGATGGCTCTGGTAGCTTCATATCGTGATTTCAAATTTGGGTGTATGCCCAGAATTGATTTTGAAAGTCCGTAGATTGATTTATATTATTTTGCCAAAATTTGGCAATTTGAAGTTGAAAAGTTTGACCGTAGGTTGATATTTAACTATCGAGTACGAAATTTGATTTTTGGACTTGGAATATGTCAGTTATGCTATTTATAGCTTGTCAGCAAAACTTGGTACCATTTGGAGTTAATTTGATAGGATTTAGACGTTTAGTTGTAATTCTAGATATTCTTAAACGTTACTTTGAAATTCATGGTTTTTAGTGTTCGATTCATAGTTTTATATATTATATTTGGGTTTTGATCGCGCAGACGAGTTTGTATGATGTTTTTAGATTTGTGTGAATGTTTGGCTTTGAGCCATGAGGGCTCAGATGCGTTCCGGACATGTTTCGAAATGGATTGAATTGAAATTGAACTGATGGTGTTGCTAGTGCCCAGTTATCGCAATTGTGAGCACCAGCCTCGCAATTATGAAGGTGACAATGGGGGGGAGATGTCGCAATTGCGACATCCCCTTCGCATTTGCGAAGTCAGCAAGATTTTGACTTAGTTCGCATTTGCGAACATTTGTTAGCTTTTGCAAGGCTCACAGCTTCGCAATTGCAAAGCCTCTTGTCGCAATTGCAATGATGAAGGAGGCTGTCAGGGTTTCGCAAATGAGAGTCCTAGTCCGCAATTGGGAGGGTTCGCAAATGCGAACCCTGTTCGACAAATGCAGCTGGTACAAAGGGCTAGGAGACATAATTTTTCAACACACTCTCATTTTAGAACCGTAGATTCAGTAGGAGGCGATTTGGAGTGGGGATTTTTATCTACAAACTTTAGGTAAGTGATTCTAAACTATTTCCAATCATATTCCATCAATATATCTTAGATTTTAACATCAAAATCATGTGAATCAAAGTGAAAAATTGTGAAACCTTGTCAAGTTTTTGAAAAATAAGAATTCGAGTTTTGAGAGTCGATTTGGACTCGGATTTTGAAACTAATCACATATAGGAACTTGTGGGGTCATGGATAGTTGGAATCTACCACTGGACCCAGGTTTTGACCTGGCTAGCCTTGGGTTGATTTTTGTTGATTTTTTGGTAAAAGTGTAAAGATCTTAGCTTTATCTATTGTAATTGATTTCTCTTGCATTATTTGATGATATTAAGTCAATTTGGTTAGATGTGAGCCATGTGGAGGCGAATTTTAGGGAAAAGGCTATTTCTGAGAGTTGAATTGGCTTAGTTAAGGTAAGTATCTTGCCTAACTTTGTGTAGGGGGACTATTCCCTTAGGATTGGTGTTGCTTGATTCATTTGTGCTATGTGAAAGCTGTGTATGCAAGGTGACAAGTGGGTACACGGGTTGTACGTGGTATTTAACCGGTTTAGGCTACTTAGACTCATTCCATGCTAAAATTGAAATGTCATATCATGTTCTAAATTCTCATAGTCAATCTATTCTTACTTATGTTAGTCTATCCTTACATGCCTTAAATGACTTGTTTAACATTTGTTCTATATCCCACTTGATAAATTGCTCTCATACTTTAGTTGAACTTGTTTCCCCTTTTTCTCTTTCATTGTTGATTATCATTACTTGAAGTCATTGTATGTGTTATCTCTTTTTATTGTTGATTATCATTATTTGAAGTCATTGTTACAAGTTATTTCTTTCGTTGCTATTATTCTTATTTGAAGTCATGGTGTCTCTTCCATTGTGAGTTATTTGTGTTTGTTTCGTGATTTCACATTATCATTCTCATTGTTGAGTTATTGGTATTGAAGTTGTGAAAGCCGTATCTCTTTGAAGCGAAGTTGATAATTGTTGAGATATCTTTCTTGTTGAGAATTTTACATTCATTGTTATTTTTTTATATTCGTGTACACGTTGTGATGGAGCCATGGGCTATTGCAGTGGAAACATTGATATTGGTAATTGTTGGCAAGTTGTGATATATGGGCACGTGACGTCATAAGGTGGGGTAAAGTGCGTGTAGTTATTTCGGGAAAACTGTTTTTAAAACCTATTTAAATGTAAGTCTCACGCTGCGGTATAAGGTAGGATTGTGATTAAGAT
>AWOL01S0008382.1:0-17557 GCA_000715115.1 Nicotiana otophora
ATAAATGTTATTCTCTAATGAAATTGCCGGTTTGAGCTATGATAGTATACTTTGCACATGTGTACACTTTAGCATGTCATTTACACCAGTCCAAGAGCATGGGATTTGTTATTATTTTATTACATACATGTATACTTGTTTATTTTCTCCTGTATGATATGATTTGACTGGATTCCTGTGACCATACTAGGCAGAACGTGTTGTTGTGCCTGTGACCATGCCATTGTTGTGTTGTTATGCCTATGACCATACCTGGCAAATTGTACTGTTATGCCTTTGACCATGCCGAGCGGATTATGATATTGAGTATGAGACCACGACGGGCTGGTAGCACGTTGAAATAACCGTGCTTGCCTGTGGATATGGATCCATCCCCTTAGGGTCACCCTCTCATGTTTCTCTCGTGATGGTGTACACGCGGTTATTAAGGAAAAGTAATCAGTGGTTTGATACATGTAACAACCCGACCGGTCGTTTTTCTTTCTAGATTCCCATTCCTTAAAATAAGACTCCCTGTATGTGCTTTTACTGTTTTATGACTCGGCGGGGATGGTTAGTTCGGGTTTGGAAGGGTTCGGATTGAAATCGAAATACTTAGTTCTTTAATATTGGCTTAAAAGGGTTAAGTTTGACTTGGGTCAACATTGGTAGTAAACGACACCAGAATCGGGATTTGAAGGTCCCAATAGGCTTGTATGATGATTTTGGACTTGAGCGTGTGTTTGGATCGGGTTTTGGATGATTTGTGAGCGTTTCGACGCCTAAAGTTGGAGGTTGGCTCATTGAAGGTTTTAAAGTTCTTTAAATTTTGTTTGAAGTAGGGTTTGGTGTTATCGAGGTCTGTTTGGAATTCCGAGCTTAGGAAAAACTCTGTCTGGTGATTTAAGACTTGCACACAAAATTTGGTGTCATTCCGAGTAGTCTAAGTATGATTCGGTGCGTTCGGAGCAAGTTGGAAGAACTTGAATTTCATAAGTTGATTCGATTTGATTTGGTGGGTGATTATTAATTTTGATGTTGTTTTACACGTTCCGAGGGATCAAGCGAATCCGTCTTATGTTTACAAACTTGTTAGTATGTTTGGACGAGTCCTCGGGGGGCCTCAGGTGCTACTCGGACGATGCACGGTTTGAGTTTGAGCTTGGAAGGAGCTGTTGGTGCACCAGTTCTGGTGTGCATGCACCTGCGAGCTTTTGGCCGCAGGTGCAAGCTCTTGGCTATAGAAGCAGTTTTGGGTGAGTGGCCAGTGGCCCGCAGAAGCGGAGGAACTTCCAAAGAAGCGGCCTCGCTTTTGCGGTGAAAAAGACCGCAGGTGCGAGAAGAGGCTGGCCAGGCCTGGACCGCAAGTGCGCTCCACTTTCCGCAAAAGCGGGAGCCCGTCCGCAGAAGTGGAGCCAGCCAGCCTGGTCTAGAACCACACCTGCGATGGATTTTCTGTAGGTGCGGCGCCGCAGATGCGGCTCATGGTCCGCAAAAGTGAAAATGCTGGATGCAGTGAGATCTATTTAATACGGGACTTAGGCCATTTTGGTTCATTTATTTCACTTCTTGGGCTATTTTTGGAGCTTTTTAGAGAGGGATTTCCACCTAGGTATTGAAGGTAAGTAATTCCTACCCAATGTAAGTTAAATACATAGATTATGGGTAGATGTTAACATGTAAAATAGTGAAAATTATGGGTTTAGTTGAAAAACCTAAATTTTGATAAAAATAAAATTTAACCACAAAAATAATTATGGAGTTGGGTGAAAAGTATATATGTGAGTTCGTGAGGTTATGGGTAACATTTATCTTAGAATATTTTCAAAGTCCGGGCACGTGGGCCGGGGGGAGAGTTTTAGGAATCTTCCAATTTGGGTTGGATAATTACTCTAATAGTTAAATTATAAACTTTTGAACATATATTGATTAATTTATATAACATTTGACTAGTTTCGGATTGTTCGATACCAAGTTGAGGCTTTAGAATGAATTTGTGGGCCGAAAAGCGAGCTTTGAGACAAGGTAAGTCTCTTGCCTCACATTGTAAGAGGGAATTTAACCCATAGGTGATTTAAATTACTAATTGCTTCTAATTGTGAGGGACTACGTACACACGAGGTGATTCCCTTACCCTTTTTACTCATTTCTTAATTTCATTGCTTTGTGTTGAATATCTAGATGTGTTTTATTTATTCCAATACTTAAATCTTGTTTATGGGAATATCCACAATTAAAGTTTGGATTAAATCTCTTATTGTGCTTATGTATTGAATAATTTTTACTAATGTTGAAGTGAGTTTATTGTTTCTTTAATTATTCTTATATTTTAATGTTTCCAAAGGGATTAGCTCATCTGACTCGCCCAGTAACTTCAAATTTATCTTGGAAAAGGTAATTAGGTGTTGGGAAAGATTAATTAATAAAACCTTGAGGCGTTAACCCTCACTTTATAGATTCTACCTTAGGATAGAATTGAACTACTCGTAGCCATATTCGGGTGCACTTAATTTCTTAATTGCTTTAGGTATAATTCAATTAGGAAGTCTTGTTAGTATTCAGAAGAATCTAATATAGAATTATTATCCGAGGCTAATTAACATAAACTCACTAATATTTGTAAAATCGTAAAATACATTGAATCATTACTTGAGTGAAATTCCATGTGTATCTATGCTTGTAGCCATTGACTATTTTACTTGCTTTCTAGGTTAGTTTATATTTTCGCATTTAGTTATAATATTTTTCAAAATACCTTTATTAGTGTTTGGCTTAGCATAATAAGCGATAATTATTTCGTGACTTGCCGGGGTGGTTGGTTTGGCTTCGGGCAGGTCGTGAAGTGAATTGGGATACTTAATCCCAAGGTTGGAACCTTAAGTTAAAAGAGTTTACCGAAGTTTGACTTTTGTATAGACGACTCTGGAATGGAGTTTTGATGGTTCCAATATATTCGTATGGTGATTTTGTACTTAGGCGTATGTCCGGATTTGGATTTGGAAGTCCGTAGGTTGATTTAAAGCTTGTTGGCAAAAGTTGGAAAGTTAGAGGTTTGAAAGGTTGAGAAGTTTGTTCGAGAGTTGACTTTGTTGATATCGGATTTGGATTTTGGTTAGGGAAGTTGGAATAGGATTGTTGTGTCATTTGGGACTTGTGTGCAAAATTTTAAGTTATTCCATTCTGGTTTGGTGTGATTCGGCATGAGTTTTAGAAGTTGGAAGTTTATTAGTTCATTAGGCTTGAATTGGGGTACAATTCGTGGTTTTGATGTTCTTTTTTGTGATTTGAGGCCTCTAGTAGGTTCTTGTTGTGTTTTGGGTTTGGTTGGTGCGATTGGACGGGGTCCCGGGGGCCTCGGGTCTGTTTTTGATGGGTTTCAGACTATTTCTCTATGTATTGGATTGTTGATCTGATGTTTGGTGTCTTCTTCATTGCGATTGCGATACTGCGGACGCGTTCGCGAAGGGAGTTTTGGTGGCAAGCGCTTTTGCTCTATGTGTTAAGCGAAAGGAGGATCGTGTTCGTGGAGCTTTGGCGAGGTAGTACATCACGATCGCGTACAAGGATTTGAATTTGCGTAGAAGGGGAGCTTGGAGGGGGTAAGTCAGTGCAAGCCTTCATGTTCGCGAAAGAGGGGACGTGTTCGCATAGGCATGGAGATGTTGGGCATCGCATTTGCGACCAGGATGAAATTGGTATGGTTGGATTCATAATCAAATGGGTGTTCGAAGTTTGCAAGTTTGGCCAAGTTTCGAGGTGCGATCCCGGGGTTGACTTTTTAAGTTGACTTTTTGATTTTGGTTAAAGATATTAGCTTTATCAATTGAAATCGATTCCTACGGCTTTCGTTGATTATATTAAGTTATTTTGGCTAGATTTGAGTCATTTGGAGGTTGATCACGCGGGAAGGTCTTGTTAGAGGAGTGATTTGGATTGCTTGAGGTAAGTATCTTACCTAAACTTGGTTGACGCACTAGTTGCCTGAGTTATTTGTGATAGCTATGTGCTATGGGTGGGCATATGTCGTATTAGTTGAGCCCATGTGAGAGCACCTGAGGTATTTATCCATGCTCGGGATAGTACTTCGACTATGGCATGCCTTGAATTGATTGTTAAGCTTTAAGTTGTGATTTTTCTCATAGTTGTAACTATGTTGTGAGCTATTTGATCCATGTTTAGAGGTTATATAGAGGCTAATCTCCTGATTTAACTTGATATTTGTTATTTTCATGATAAAATTGCCGATTTGAGCTATGATAGCACACTTTGCACATGCATACACTTTAGCATGTCACTTATACTAGTCCGGAAACATGAAATCTAATATTCACTGATCGTATACATGTGTTCTTATAAATTTGCTTCTGTGTGATATGACTTGGCTTGGATGCATGTGACCACGCCGGGCAGATTGTGTTGTTATGCCTGTGACTACGTCGAGCAGATTGTGTTGTTATGCTTGTGACCACGCCTGGCGGATCCGTGAAATTGAGCATGTGACCATGTCGGGCGGATTATGATAATAGTTTGTGACCACGTCGTGCGGAGTATGATTATTGCATGTGACCATGCCGTGCAGCGTGTGGATATGGATCAATCACCCCTAGGGTCACCCTCTTATGTTTCTCTCTTGATGGTGCACACGCGGATTGAGGAAAAACTTATCAGTGGTTTGGTATTGCATTGGAAATTCAGAGGAAAATCTGGCTAGTGTTGTTGGTTATTGCATTTCATCTTTACTTGCAATTTCCATTATTATTTACCTAATTTACTTGCATATCATCTTTATATGCTGGATTATTGACTGATCAGAGTACTTGATAAAATGTGTTCATCGGGATTGTCCTTTATGTGCTTTATCACTTGAGCATGTTATTGTTCTGTACTTATAGAATTTATGAATTGTAATGGTTATAGCGAGTATCATTTATAATTCTTATTGTTTTACCTCGCCGAGGTTAGTTATGATACTTTCTGAGTACATGGGGTCAGTTGTACTCATACTATACTCTGCACTTAATTGTGCAGATCCAGGTGTCGGACCCAGTCACCAGTAGCGGAGTTTGCTAGCTGAGTTAATCATTGACTGACGACGTAGAGCTGCATTCTCGACTGTAGTCTTGGTGTCTCTTTACATATTGTACTATTGTCTTTATTTCAGACAGTGTAGCTATTTATCTTCCAGACTTGTATTTTCCATTTTAGAGCTCATGAGTCTATATTTACCTATTCTGGGGGATTTATCATGTATTGGTATCATTATGTTGTGATCAAGGTTTTAGACTAATTTTAATTCTGTCATTTCTACTATTTTGGATCACTATTGTTATGTACGGCTTGCCTAGCAAGTGTGTTGGGCGCCATCACGGCTGGTTGGGATTTTGGGTCATGACAGATTCAAAACAACTTTTCATAAATCTTATTTAACCACTTTAACCTCTAACTAAAAAGAATATAGAGCTTTCTTTCACCAAACCTAGCCTAAGTTTAAGGAGCTACCTCTTGTAGATCTTAAGGGATGCCTAACACCTTCCCCTTAAAATAACTAGAACCATTACCCAAATCTTACCGGTTAGCAGACCATCAGGATAATAACTTTCATAGACTTATAGGTACCCTAATATACCTTAAATATTAGGTGGTGACTCTTCTTTATCAGCTTCAGAAGAACCACTAGTTATATTTTGTTTTGAACTATGCAAAATAGGGTGCAACAACATGGCGACTCTGCTGTGGATGCACACTTAGGTTCTGACCTTAGCAGATTTAGGCTAGACTTGAACCTGAGGACGTTTTGTATATCCTGCTTTAATTATACTTGACTTGCAAATATGTGTTTACTCGCTTTATGCTACTTGTTTGCACTTTATAACATGTTGATACATGCTTACCTATTTATTTTTAATATTACTGCTTCACCAAAATTTTCTGTTACTGCTTTATACGTTATTATCATATTTTTCCTATCGAGTCTTGGTTGTACACAATAACACATCACGCGAGGGTTGTCTTTTCACCTCTCCAAACCTTCTTTCAAAACTCTCTAGTTTCAAAGAACGACTTTGTCAGGACAACTGACATAACATCTAACAGTTATTCAGTCCAACTCCAAAATTAGGAAACACTCTACTCTTAGTGAACATAGGTCATGTTGAATAAACCTTAGATGGGTCGGTCCTTGGTATTGACTCACAATTAGGAAATTCACCTTAATATCAATGGGTCACGCACCCAACGACATGTTTTCTATGGAACGACAAGTCAATCCAAATAAGACACTAAGGATCCGGAGCAAAAGACTTACCAAACATTTCACCCCTTTAGATGGAAATCAACTGCAATGTCCCAAAGATTAATATGGTCATGGGTGCGCCTCACAAATTGAAGCAGTGGTGGAGGAACATTCGACGGGAGCACGGGGACGAAATCAGGACACACCTAGAAGCACTAACTGCACTGATTAACATCCGAGGTGACAGGATACTCACCAGGTTGCGATAAAGTTTGGTACCCAGCCAAGGTGGTCTTCAAATTTGTTGGTTGTGAGTTGACGCCAACACTGGAAGAGATTACTAGTTTCCCGGAGTTACTATTCGTCGGGTGGAAGCCAATACTACCAGCCATCATGCCAGACCACAGGTTCCTCCATGCACTAGGTCTGACGAGCAACAAAAACTTAAGAAACATCGAGGATGGATGAGTGAGTCTGGACCAACAATTTGACAGATTTGGGCACCAGGAGATCTATAAGTGGCATGTTAAGGAATTGCAGTGTGATCAAGCAGGATGGAAGAGCCTTCACCCCTTGACCTTTTCTCTAGCAGTGTTGGGACTTTTGGTTTTCCCACAAAGAAAGGGGCGGATCAATATCAACCTACTACCCCTAGTTTTGGCTACCTTCCGAGGATGCAGAATGGATGCGTGTTCGACAAGAACATCTCATGCTCATCAATGAAAAGAGAATGGATGCAGTATGTCATGGTCAGCTATATCAGAATGGGATGGCCAAAGCAATCAATAGGAAAGTGAAACCAGGGTAGTTCACACCGGGGTAGCTGGTTTTGAAGAAGCTTTTCCCCCATCAAGAAGAAGCAAAAGGGAAGTTCGCGCCAGATTGGCAATGTCCTTATGTGGTCCATCGAGTATTGTTAGGGGGAGCATTATGCCAAGAAGAAATGGACGGTAGAGTCAGCACGGAGCCCATCAATTCAGACACAATCAAGAGATACTACATTTGAAAACAATAGAGTTAGGTTTTACTGAAAATAGAACTACACCCGACCAGAATTGCCACGGTGGGATACGTAGGCAACCCACGTAAGGCCCGGTCCTACTCTTGTAATAGAAAAACCAAATATCATTTCATGTATTCGGAACTATTCCACGAGTTGTTGGTAGCAATACGTAGGCAATCCGCATCAGATTCAGTCATCTATTTGTAATCGAACTACATGTTAGCCCGATTCCATTTGGATATGTAGGCAGTCTGAGTCAGACTCGGCCATATTATTTCAAAATTCTTCCATTTTGCATCTATTTTAATCGAACTATTTTTTGACTTGATTCCATTTGTATACGTAGGTTGTCTGAGTCAGTCTCGGTCATTTCATTTCATTCTATCATTTCATATCCTCGAACTACGTTCAGACCTGATTCCGTTCGAATATGTAAGCAACCTGAAAAGGTTCGGTCATAACCCTAGGAAAACCTTTGTCATGCATTCTTTAGATTAGGACGCGATCGCATCGTCAAGAAGCTACATCATCAGGGGCACCCATAAAAGTGTCATCAACAAAGCAGAGCCATCCAGAAATGATACTCGCATCAGAAGAAACTTCTAAACATATCATAATCCAAAACAACGGCGTTTGCCATTAAACATAAATAATTTTCTTAAAATAACTTTTAAAAGAAATTCTAGTCTTACATCAACCAAACTTCATGGTACAATTCACCAGGTCCGGGGCAAAGCCAGGTTTATGATCAACACAAATCAACGCCTCTCCCCTACTAAGAATATTTCTTTGAGCGCAAAATTGAGGAATCAAAGGATACCATAGCGTACCAAAATCAATGTTGAACCTGCTACAATATCATGAACTCGTATCTCACCTTATTTATTCAATTCATTTTCTCATATAGATAAGGACTAATTTTAAACTCTTTGCAGGTATTCCAGAGCTAAGCCTTCGACATTGTCGGAGCATCTTGTACATATCAAGTCGTCTGCTCTGTCAATTGAAGCTTTGTACATATCAAATTGTCCACTCTGCCAGTCAGAACACTTTGTACATATCAAACTATCTGCCCCACCAATCGGAGCACCTTGTACATATCGTATCATCCGCTTCGCCAACCGGAGCACTTTGTACAGATCGCACCGCCCGCTCTGCCAAATAGAGCACTTTGTACAGATCGTATCACCCAATCTGCCAATTAGAGCACTTTGTACAGATCATACCGCCCATTCTGCCAATCAGAGCACTTTGTTCAGATTGCATCGTCACTCTGCCATATCGGAGATTCCAAATAGATCGTCGCCAACTTCGCTAGTCGAACAATGGACCATTCAATTTCGCTACACGTTCGGTCGATCGACGGTCGCAAATTAGTTATGTCGTCAAGAGCATCTCTTGGGCATGCTCATTCACTTCTTTGCTTTTACCATGAATGTTTTGACGTTTTTATTTATGCAGCTTACATGCATTATACATTCAAAGTTAAAATACTCCCATCACGTGGAGATACTCCCATCGTGTAGAGATTTTAAATTCAAAGTCAACTACTCCCATCGCGTAGAGATACTCCCATCGCATGGTGATTCAAAGCCGAAATTGAATATTCCCATCGCGAGGAAATTCAAAATAGAATACTCTCATTGCGTGAAAATTCGAATGCATCGACAGCTGCGGAACGGTACACAGCCCAGCTAACATTCAAGTCAAATTCAAATACCCATCCTCGGCATCCCAAATAATGCTCCAGAGCTCGGAGGCTTCCAATTCAAATATCCCATCACCACAGGATCCCAAATAATGGCTAGCTGGTAGCCATGCATTATCATTTGTACATATTAACATCATATCCTAACGTATTTGCATTACGATATATGGGTATATGTGTATTTTCCTTTTGCAGGTTCAAATACTACAACATGGAACTTCTTCTAAGTAGCAAACCGAGTTGCACTTCTATGAGGGACAATAAACTCATAAGCGAGCCAAGGATCCAAACTCCAACTCAATTCAATTAGTAGAACTCAAAAGTTGTCAGGTCTTTCAAACTCATAATCAAGCTACAATTCAAAAGTCATTGCGTTCTAAAATCTTCTTGTAGTATCATCATAACACGATACTAGGGAAACTCCTGCAAGTGCAACTCTCTCTGAATCATCATTCCATAACTACATAAGGCTTGATCCTCGTTAATCCCGAGGTATGAAGGCGATTCAAAGCCAGAATTCGGCCCTAATCTCACAACTCATGATCATTCCCACNCTAAGCCTGAGGTATGAAGGCGATTCAAAGCCAGAATTCGGCCCTAATCTCACAACTCATGATCATTCCCACTGTGAGTTGATCGTACTAAGTATGGATATCTTAGATAGTTGTTAGCATTTTCTTGGTTTGCTGCTCCACAAAAGGTCAGTACAGACTGACCTCTTCTCTTTAGTTTTTCCCTAAATTATTATGTAATGTCGTTTATACTAATAATCACCTGCTGAGCATGCTAGTGTGTGGCTTTTACTATGTTTTGTTGTTCATGTTATTCTGGTTTCGTCTAAGGATGAAAATATTTCTTGGTAGTTATATTGCTTTGTGTTGTTATTTTATTTGTGATGATTATTAAACCTTAACTCTTCTAGTTTAGTTAGTTAAGAGGGTTCTGCACCATCCTCATGACTAAATCCTATAAAGTCTTCATGATTAAATAGACTAAACCTTGTATTGATACTATGTGTGTCCCATCTCTATTAGTTAAATGATAGCTACCATACCAGCTAAATCGACTGAGTCATGATCTTAAGCTTCCTCTAATGTTCTGTTAAAACTTCACATATGTTGCACTATGCCTTATTGATCCTCATGTTTGTGATGTTGTGCCACATTGTTTTAATTCAATAAAGAGTGGTTATGTAATGACCCGACTGGTCGTTTTGAGCAATTATGTCTGGTTCGGCAGTTTGAGGTCATGAGTAGCTTCACATAGTGTATTATGACTTGTGTGCATGGTCGGCTTTAATTTTTGAGTTATCCGAAATTGATTTTGACGGAGGACTCCCACTTGAGAAGCTTGAAGTTGAAAGAGTTGATCAAGTTTGACTTTTGCGTATTTGACCTCGGATCAGAGTTTTGAAGGTTCTGGTAGGTTCGGATGGTGATTTTGGACTCAAACGTATGCTCGAATTTGCATTTGGATGTTTCTAGAAGGTTTCGGCACCATTTGGCAGATGTTAGCAATAAAGGTTTAGAAATTTCCTAAGTTTGACCATTGTTTGACTTTAAGGCGTTCGGATTTTGGTTTCAGGATTTGGAATAGGTCTGTTTCTTCATTTGGAACTTGCCTGCAAAATTTGGTGTCATTTGGGGTTGAGTTGATGTGGTTCGGACGCGTAGATGCGATTCTAGAAGTTCTTGAAGTTCATTATGATTTTCATGCATCTTGGCGTCCGATTCATGTTTCTAGAGGTTATTTTGATGTTTTAATCGCAAGAGCGAATTTGTGTTATATTTTGGACTGGTGTGGGTATTTGGTTTGGAGCCTTGGGGACTCGGGTGAGTTTCGGATTGGTTTCGGGTTGATTTTTGTTCAATTTTGAATACTAGTGTTGGTTCCATCGCATTTGCAATGTTTTTATAGCAATGCGACTATCGCATTTGCGAAGTAGCCCTCGCATTTGCGAAACTGGATTGCTGGGGAAGAGTTCTCTTTTGCGAAGATATTCCTCGCATTTGCGAGTGTTGTCTGTTCACTTTTGCGAAGATGTCTGCCGCTTTTGCGATGGCAGTTGTCTTCGCATTTGCGATGTTTTGGGTCGCAAATGCGACTTTAGCAAATATTTCCCTGGTTCGCTTTTGCGATGTAATGCTTGCTTTTATGGAGTTCACATTTGCGAACCCCATGTCGCAAATGCGACATCTGCAGCTTGCTTATAGCTGAGTATTCCGGGACTTAGCTTCATTTTATCATACCAAACTATCGGGTAAGTGACTCTAATCAATTTTCAATTATATTTCATGATTATACATTAGATTTAACATCAAATTCATGAGAATCTAAGGGAAAATTTGTAGATTTTGTCAAAGTTTTGAAAAATAAAAATATGGGATTTGAGAGTCGAATTGGACTCGGATTTGGAAACAAAACACATATATGGACTCGTGGGGCTATGGGTAGTCAAAACCTACCCTTGGACCCGGGTTTTGGCCGGCGAGCCCAAGGTTGACTTTTGTTGACTTTTTGAAAATTGTATAAAGATCATAGCTTTGTTAAATGAAATTGTTTTCTCTTGCATTGTTTGATGTATTTAAGTCGTCTTTGGCTAGATTGAGCCTAACAGAGGCGAATTTATAAAAAAAAGCTAATTTGAGTATTGATTTGGCCAAATTGAGGTAAGTATCTTGCCTAACCTTATTGGGGGGGGGGGAAACTACCCCTTAGGATTTAGGTTAATTGTGTTATTCGTGCTATGTGAAAGCCGTGTACGCAAGGTGATGAGTGGGTAAACGGCCTATATGTGGTATTTGATCGGCTTCGAGTATCTAGACATTTTCCATGCCATTAATTGAAGTGTCATAACTTGTGATATCTTTCATCGTTAATCTACTCTTACATGCTCTACTTGACGTTGTTAGCACTTAATCTTCCTCTTACTTGTTATTTTGCACTTATATACTTTAGTTGAAGTTGTTGCCTTCCTTATTGTCTTATAATCTCTTAATTGTTGAGTTCCTTCCATGACTCCGTGCTTATCTGCTACTTGCCTTAATTGTTGTAATTGCATACTTTAGTTGTCACGTGCTTCACTTGTCCTGTTGCTTTTGTAATAATTATTGCGTTCCTTGATTATTACATGGTTCCTTTATTGTCGTGTACTCATACCCTATGATTGTAGAAATTCTTGTAAATTGAGTATTGGATCGTTGTTGTTAATTTAAATTATTTGTGGATCGGGTTGCACGCCGCAAGGGGTGGAATAAGGGACAATTATGATATTGATAAATGATATTGAGGTAGGATCGGGTTGGACGTCGCAACGAGTAGAATAAGGGAGGATTATGTGATATGGTGAAATAAGGGAGGATTTGATATTGATACGGTGGGATCGGATTACGCGCCACAACGGATTTTATATGTTATTCTTGATATTGATATGGTGAAATAAGGGAGGATTGTGTTTGTATGGTAGGATCAGGTTGCGCGCCGCAACGGATTGTGTGTGTTGTATTCATTGTTGTATTGTGTTAGCTTTCAGTATTTATCATATGAGATTCTGAGGATTGATATTTTGGATTTACTGATTTCGAGGATTGAGTTGTTTTCATTAGTTTATTGCTTTGCCGTCATTTCCTATTTTCCTTCCTATTACTATTATTTTGGTGAATTGAATTTCAAGATGAATTTACTACGCTGAGTTATTATCTCATACCCTGTTGTGCCTTATCGTATATAAATAAATCTCTTCAATATTTTAATTAGCATTTGACACGGATACTACGTACATGGTAGCACGTGAATTTTGCCATGCGGAAGTGATTTGGAAAACTATGGGCACAAGGTGCCATGTGTGTAAGTGCAACGGCCCGGCCAGTCATTTTGAGTATTACAACCTCGTTCCCCCATTTACTACTCAATTTATGCTTTACATTTGTTATGTGACTTGCCGGGGGTAATTGGTTCGGGTCCGGTGAGGTTTTGAAATGATTTGGAATACCTAGTTCCAAGGTTTAGAATTTAAGTTTAAAAGGTTGACCAGATGTTGACTTATGTATAACGACCCCGGAGAATTTTGCTAAGGAAATTAAGGTTTTGTGGTGTCGAGGTAGATCCATTAGTACAAAGGTTATAGAAATTTCTCGCGGCTCGCAAGCTCGTCGCGGCTCAGACATTTTGGGTTAAAGAATGCACTGGGGAGTAAAGGAAAATATTTGGCAGAAGAGGACATTTCTGCGGCCCACTATGCGGTCGCAAAATCACTCTGCCGACCGCATAATGGCCGCAGAGTAAAGCAGATGCGAGGCAAGATTTGAGGAAATCAGCGGTGCATTATGCAACCGCAGACCTGTTCTGCGGTGCATTTTGCGACCGCAGAACAGGTATGTAGGCCGCATAATCACCGCAGACATATCCAGTCGACCCTCATTTTGGAGCTTCAATTATGCGGTCAGTTTGCGGACCGCATACGTGTTATGCGATCGCATATGAGATCGCAAATCTGCATCGGGGCTTCAATTCTTTCTAATTTTTTACCCGACCCAACTTAGATTCCTAGCCCTTGAAGCTCATTTTGGAGCAAAAATCTGAAATTTTTAGAGAGAATGGAGAGTGTTCTAGAGAGAGGAAGAAGCGCAAGTGCTTTGTTCATGAAGATCTTGTTCAAGCTTTGAAATCCAACAAGGGAATATCACAAGATCTTCACCCAAGAGGTAAGGTTCTAACTCCTAGTCTTCAGTTTCGAGCTTCGGTAAAGATGGGTGATTAAGAGTATGATCCTTGGGTGTAAGAGTATTATTTATACGTATCAATAAGGTTTATGGAAAGATTTATGAGTTCAAATGGGTAACGATTGGGTTGAAAATGGTAAAAATCTTTAAAGACTTTAATTAAAGATTTGAGGGTCGAGTTGATGTCAAAATTTGGTGAAATTTGTATGGTTGGACTCGTTGTTGGATGGGTGTTCATATTTTGTAAATTTTGTCGGGTTCTGAGACGTAGGCACCATGGGTGATGTTTGAGTTAATTTTGGATTTTTATTGGAAAATTAGTATTTTGTTACTAAATTAATTACAGTAATTGGTATTGACTGAATCAAATTAATTGTTGCTAGATACGAGGCTTTCGGAGACCAATTCTCGTGGCAAGGGCATAGCGGAATAAAAAATTTCACAGTTTGAGGTAAGTAACAATTCTAAATTTTGGTCCTGAGGGTATGAAACCCAGGATTATGTGTTATGTGATTGGTTTTAAGGTGAAGCGCACGCTAGGTGCCGGTCGTGTAGGCGTGCACCGTAGGAATTGTGACTTGGTCAAATTCTATGGAACTGTGTAGTTGAATTTTCTGTTGATATCCGTACATTCTCTACGTGTTAGAGAAAATTAAGCTGAGACTCATATTAAAAATCATGCTTAGACATATGTTGTTATTCTTGGTACTCATTGGGGTCATTTCTGTGGTTGAATTATATGTTTAAATTGTAATTTCACACTCAGTCATGTTCATTCATTTCAAATCATATCTCAGTGTCTGTTGCTATATATTGATGCATCATATTATCATTTTTGGGATGTTGTTCATGACATCTTGAGCCCGAGAGACTGGAGAGGTTGATGACTGAGTGGGTCTGAGGGCCTAATTTTGAGGATATTAATGGAATCGGGCTGCACGCCGCAGCATGTTTCATTGTTATATGCCATGATTGGCTTGATATAGTGCTTGGGCTGAAGGAGCCCTATCGGAGTCTATACACACCCCCGTGTCACTGAGTACATAAGCATTTATACATTACAAGTCTGGGGAACCAGGTCTATAATAATATGAGACCAAATACAATAAACAAAAGGATAGGTAAGGAGAGACAAGGTCTGTGAAACATAGCAGCTACCTCTGAACCTCCGAAAAATCAACTGTGTGAAAGAATCAACACCCACTGTGTCCGGGATCACCTGGATCTGCACACAAAGTATAGGGTGTAGTATGAGTACAACCAATTCAGTAATTAACAATAATAAATAAGAAACTGAAAGTAGTGACGAGCTTCTCAGCTAATTCCAAATACAGTACTTTCCAACATAAAAGGGTAGGTATGCTCTCAAGTTCAACGTTTAAAATTTCACAGTAATTTCATATCAAATACGACTGAAATAGAAAATAATGTTTTTTTGAAATTTCCAAAACAATGATATGTTACAGCTGAAATGCAGCAATTAATGAAATCAATGCATCCTCTCAGAGTAACAGTAACTCAGTCCTCCCATTCACTCCAACCTCACAGTCACTCTTTCTTAAACTTAATTATTATATTTTCAATATTTAAAAGAAAATGTGGGTTATTAATGTTGTCGTCTTGCCTAGTATCAAGATAGGCGCCATCAAAACAGGTGAGATTTTGGGTCGTGACAAGTTGGTATCAGAGCCTAGGTTACATAGGTCTCACGAGTCATGAGCAGGTTTAGTAGAGTCTTGCGGATCGGTACAGAGACGTTTGTACTTATCTTCGAGAGGTTATCGCACCCTTAGGATAATTCCACTTTCTTGTATTCTATCATGCGAACTTGTTGATTCCGAAAAAAACCCTAAAATTCTGTTATTCTATTCTCTCACAGATGGTGAGAACACATACTACCGGATCGGACGGTCACCCACCAGTGCCACAAGTTAGGGCCGTGAGAGGCCGGGGCCGAGGTAGAGGTCGAGGTGTTGCTCGTGCAGTAGTTGGAGCAGCACCTGTAGCACCGCTAGTTGCTCCAGCTCAGGAGTAGATTCCAAATATAATAGAGCCGGCGGGGCCCGCTCAGGTACCAGTTGTGCTCGTTGAGATTCCAGGCCTACAAGAGGCTTTGACTCAGATATTGACAGTTTGCACTGACCTTGTTCAGGTGGTTTCGGCTCAGGCCGCACCAGCCACTTCTTAGGATGGGGGAGGTAGTCACACCCCTGTTGCTCGTGTTCCAGAGCAGGTAGTGCAAGGACTTTATATACTGGGGGCACTACCAAACCAGTTGGTTGCAGCTGCTCAAGCCCCAGTAGTCCCCGTTATGGCAGATGATGAGCATAAGAGACTTGAGAGATTTGGGAGGCTTCGACCACCATCATTTAGCGGAGATGAGTTAGAGGATGCTCAGGGATTTATAGATAAGTGCCTGCGGATACTACAGACAGCGGGTATTTTGGAGACCAGTGGGTCTCGTTCACTACTTTTCAGTTTTCTGGGGCTGCCTTCAGATGGTGGGAGGCTTATGAGAGGCACATGCCAGTTGGTGCAGTACCACTTACATGGCAGGATTTCTCCGTTCTCTTTTTGGATAAGTTCGTGCTTCAGTCTCGCATAGAGGAACCGCGCAGACAGTTTGAGCAATTATGCCAGGATGGCATGTCTGTGATGCAGTACGAGGTGAGATTTTCTAAGTTGGCTCGTCATGCAGTTTGGTTGGTTCCCACTAATAGGGAGAGGATTAGGAGGTTCATTGATGGCCTCACATATCAGTTGCGGTTACTTATGACTCAGGAGACAGTATCGGGTGCTACTTTTGATGAGGTAGTTGACATTTCTCGGCAGATAGATATGGTCCGTAGTCAGGAACATGGAGAGAGGGAGGCCAAACAGCCTCCTGGACCAGGTGATTTCAGCGGTGTTCCTTCAGGGGGTCAGTTTTACCATGGTAGAGGTCGTTACAGACACGCTCATACGGGTCGTCAAGTTCACCGTAGTGCATCGTCCGGCCAGGGTTCATATAGTTCTCATCAGGGCCAGTCATCTCTCAGTTCCCTCCCAGCCCAGAGTTCGTCTCGTGCCCCTTCAGTTCAGGGTTCATTTGCACTGGGTGCTTCTAGTAGTTATTCTAGTTCTAGGGGCCCGATTAAGTCCGCACCACCACCAGTACCGGGAAGCTGCTTTGAGTGCAGGGAATTTGGGCATATGTGGAGACAGTATCGCTCGGGAAATCTAGTACAACAGAGGAGTCAGACTATGACTTCAGCACCAGTTGCTTCACCACCCGCCCAGCCAGCACGGGGTGGGGGTCAGTCAGCTAGGGGTCGCCCAAGAGGGGGAGGCCGATCAGGTGGCGGTCAGGCCTGATTCTATGCTTTTCCTGCCAGGCCAGATGTCGTTGTCTCAGATGCAGTGATCACATGTATTGTCTCAGTATGCCACAAGGAATCTTCTATATTATATGACCCTGGTACTACTTATTCATATGTGTCATCGTACTTTACTCATTATCTAGATATGCCCCGTGAGTCCTTAGTTTCACCTGTTTGTGTATCTGCACTGGTGGGCGATACTTTTATTGTGGACCGTGTGTATCAGTCGTGTGTGGTAACTATTGGGGGACTGGAGACTATAGTTGATCACTTATTGCTCAGTATGGTTGATTTTGATGTAATCCTGGGTATGGATTGGTTGTCTCCATGTCATGCTATTATGGACTGTCACGCAAATATCGTGATGTTTGCAATGCCGGGGTTGCTAGAGGTCGAATGGAGAGGTTCTCTAGATTATGTTCCCAGCAGGGCAATTTCTTATTTAAAGGCCCAACGTATGGTGGGGAAGTGGTGTTTGTCATATTTGGCCTTTGCGAGAAATGTTGATGTAGATACCCCTAATATTGATTCAGTACCGGTAGTGCGAGATTTTCC